>BQNB010019177.1:42365-63589 GCA_026074375.1 Tanacetum coccineum
ATCACATCTTCCTCAAACTAACAATCAACTTAGAGCTTCGTCTAATGCAAGGAATAAAGCTATGGTTCAGGACGGGAAAGTTGTGGTTCAAGATGTCCGTGGAAGATACAATGCGAATAATCAAGGAAGACCATTTCAAAGAAACAATGCAAGAGGAAATGGTGTAGCTGGGAATGTAGGAGGACAAAACAGAGGAGGCATGATTAATCCTGGTCAAGCGAAACCCATCAAGTGCTACAACTGTAACGGTCTAGGGCACATAGCACGTGAATGTCCAAGGCCAAAGCGACTTCAAGATTAAGACTCCACTAAGGCAAGCCCAGGAGAGTGGAGCAGTACTGGATGAAGAATAGTCGTTGTTTCTTGCAGGGGAACAGGTTACCAACGTTGATGATGATGTGGATGATTCAACCGAGAATGATTTGGCACTCAATGTGGACCATATTTTTGAAGCTGATGAATGTGATGCATTCGACTCTGATGTTGATGAGGGTCCCACTTCACAGACCATGTTCATGGCAAACCTCACATCTGAAGATCCAATCTACGATGAAGCCGGGCCATCATATGACTCGAATAATCCATTTGAGGTACAAGATCATGATGCTTTTGTAGATCATATGGATGAGTATCATGAAGTACACGAGATGCAAAACGATGTACAACACAACTACGTTGTTGACTCTGATGCTGACTATACGAGTGATAGTAATATTATTCCGTATGATCAGTATGTGGAAGACAACGAAGAACATGTTGTACAATGCAATGCATCTTCTGTACGAAATGATGCACTAATGTCTATTCTCGATGAAATGCATGAACAGGGTGTACAAAGTAGATTAACAAATAAGCCAGACATGGTAATGAATGACTCAGTGACCTCTGAACTTGCGAGATATAAGGAACTGGTCAGGGAATATGAAAAACGGGCAAAGTTTGAATTAACTGATAGAGAATGAAAAATTGATGAACAAATGAGAATAATTATCTCAGACCGAAATAGAAAGGAAACGTCTTTAAAATCTGAACTTCATTCAGCACAAATACTCCTTAGTTCTACAGTTGACCATTATAAGGATTTTAAACAAAAAGAAGACAAATTTTGAAACGAAAAATTCAGCACAAGACAGAAGAAGTAACACTTTTGAAAAAGGATTTTAAACAAAAAGAAGACAAATTCCTTGAAGCGTTTTTGGACTTAAAGAAGCTAAAAGATAAGATTGAAGATAGATTATACAAACAGGATCAGTCTGTTCAAACAGTTCACATGTTATGTAAACCAAAATCATTTTATGATGAAAAGCACAAGGTAGCAATAGGCTACAAATATCCCGTACGTCTCGCTCGTACAAAGCAAGCTCAATCTGCTCTGTATAATGGTCATATACTTGTCACTACCAATCATACACCCACTGTCATACATGACTCAGAGGATACGCGTGAGTTAGCTGAGATAACTAGGAATAAGGAATGCTGTTTGAAAATTCAAAGCCCTCTATGTGTGGAAAATAAGTTAGGTTTTTTCCCCTCAGATTTACTCGAAAGAGAATTTTTGCAACCTTTGCTCCCAAAGAATTATGACCCAGAACAGATATTTTGGTCCAATAGATGACGACAAAACAGAAAAAGGCTGAGACCTTAGCTCCAAACCAATTTCAGCTTTGACGGTGTATCCTACCCAATACTCTCTGTCAAGCTTGTCCCCAGAATTTTCAACTAAAAGTCAAGTGAAGATTTAATCTTTATGTACTACACAATTTTTATGAATTTGACAAAACTTGCCAAAACTAGGAATACCCATCAGGTCTTACAGAGGTGGAAAGGAGGTTATTGAGCAAACGAAAAGAATGTTACCTCACGGAAGTAATTCCATTTTCAAAACTCTTAAAGACCACTTTGTTGGAGTTCAACAGCCCTCTTTAAGAAGTTATAAGGAAAATGGAAGAAAAGAAATTTTTGATCAAATGAATAAACGAAGTGGACAAGAATTATTGTAGACAAGCAATATGTGAATTGAAAGAAAAACCTTCTCATGAAAATGAGAATTGATTGTAAATTGGTTGTCGAATCAATGCTGTATGAATGGAAAAGATCACGTTGTTAGATCTTTAAGCTGACATGTCTAAGTTCATGATATCAAAACTTATTTCAAAACTTGACAAGGGAAATACCTAAATTTGCAATTAAAGTATTCAACATCTTCAAGAAGTTTTGATAATAAAAACTCACATAGCATCACAAGAAGCTTTCCTGATTTTAACTCATTCTTTAAAAATCAGAATCTTCGAACATCAGATTAAAAGAAAAATATAAAGTGATTCGACACTTGAATAGATCTAGGTCGCTAGTGTGAATGTACAGAGTCGTTGAGCCTTATAATGTTGTAGATGCACGCTACTTATTGAACAAAATGATTGCGATAGCGTAGAACTAGAAAAAGGCAAATCAACTTTTAAAGGAATTGTATGACTCATTAAGATCACGCGCGCATCACACAAGTGAAAAGACATCTCCATGTTGAATGAGATTGAGGGTCTAAAAAAGCTCAATTGCGGAAGCAAGAGCCTTGTTTCAACTAGTGACTATGTCACTACCAAAAGTTCTTGCTCCTGGCATGATGCGATTGACGTTTTAAAACCAAACTCCATCATCCCCTTAAGAACAATTGGAGTGCTCATTTAAACTTATCAGCCCATATTAAGGAGAGTGTAGAACGGTTGGGATTGTGAGGAAGTAGTTAGGTAGGTAAACCACTTGATATTCAACTTAACTATGCTGCGGTACACTAAGTTTTATCTCAGGAATTGTTTTTTAGAATTGTGTGATTGACACTTGCCCAAATAGTTTTCAATGAAAGAGATAACAAGGTCCCTCTACCCTGTTCCAGGGGAAAAGAAGTTACATTTAGTGATAAACCAGGAACTTCTTCTAGCAATACACAGAAACACAAAATGCACCAGAGAGTTCAACTGACTAATATCCCTGTGCTTCCCTCTACAGGAGTAAACGATTCCACTGAAGCAAGCGGGTCAAAGCCTGAAGAAATCAAAGAAAAAATAGGATTCCTGCTGCTAAGAAGAAGATATAAGGAAGGAGTGGAAGGTCACGCTTAGGACAAATAAGTCAGTTTGGACAAAAGTGAATCGGGTTGATTCTAGCATTAGCTCTAAGCGTGTTGTAATTAATTCGAATTCTGAATCTGTAAACTCTGCAAGTCATGGAATGTGTGTTGTTAATATTTTGAATTCTGTGAATGCTAGCCACGTTAGGAATGTTCTTGAATAAGAGAAAACAAGATCTGGAACCAAAGTGCTAAACTTCTGATAAAAGTTTAAACAGACCCAAGCAGAGAATCTGGAAACCAAAAAGGCAAATTGGTCTGATAACAGTTTGTCCAAGACCCAGCGGGTTTGGAAAGCTACGGGAAAACTATTTGCAGATATTGGTTATCAATGGAGACCCACAGGAAAGAAACTCACCTTAGGAAAACTTGATTGTGGATCTCAATGGAGACCCACAGGAAAGAAATTTGCCTTAGGGGAAATATGCCAGTTAACTAAGCTTTCTGTGAAATGTTCTACTCTATATGCTAACCAACAGGTCCCCAACAAGAATTGGGGAACCGAAATTCCAAACTCTCCAAACTCGACTGTTTTCAAATGCAGGTCGTACAGGTCATGCTTTGGTATCTGGACTCAGGCTGCTCAAAACATATGACGGGGAATCGTTCAAAGCTCATGAATTTTGTGGAAAAGTTCATCGGGTCAGTCCGATTCGGGAATGATCACTTAGGAGCAATCATGGGTTATGGAGATTATGTTATGGGTGACAGTGTGATCTCAAGAGTTTACTACGTGGAGGGACTTGGACACAATCTATTCTCTGTAGGGCAATTTTGTGATTCTGATCTTGAAGTGGCCTTCAGGAAGCATACATGCTTTGTTCGTGATATTAATGGTACAGATATCCTTAAAGGTAGTCGTGGCACCAATTTGTACACGATATCGATTGATGAAATGATGAAGGCTCTCTCGATTGCTTGATTTGTCAAATCTTCAAGTCCAAATATGGTTGTGGCATCATCGTTATTAAAACATTTAACTTGGCACGATAAATGATCTTGCTCGAAAAGATCTGGTTAGAGGCCTACCCAGATTGAAGTTTGAAAAGGATCATCTTTGCTCAGCCTGTCAACTTGGAAAAAGCAAGAAGTTCTCCCACCGGCCAAAATCTGAAAATACAAATATGGAAGTTCTTCATACCCTTCACATGGATCTGTGTGGTCCAATGAGAGTCCAGAGTATTAAAGGGAAGAAATACATCTTAGTCATCGTGGATGACTATTCAAGATTCACATGGGTAAAGTTCTTGAGGTTCTAAAGATGAAACTCAGAGTTTGTCACCAACTTTCTCTAAGCATTCAGGTTGGGCGCAATAAAACAAGTCAGATTCACTCGCACAGAAAAACGGCAACAGAATTCGTCACCAAGTTATGTCTGAAAATGCTATGAAGGTGTTGGCTATTTCTCAAAAGTCTGTTCCTGAGAATCCTCAACAACGGAAGTTGTTGAAAGACGTAATCGTACCATTGGTCGAAGCAGCACGGACAATGATGATATTCTCGAAGCTCCCTGTTTCTGTTGGGCAGAAGCCTGTAGCCATGCTTGTTTACACCAGAAAACGATCAACTAATTCATACGGTATACAAAACACCTTATGAGCTTGTGCTGATTAAAAGCCTGATCTTACATTTTTCGGTATTTGGTGCTCTGTGCTATCCTGCAAATGATTAGAGAAAATTAGGAAAATTTCAAGCTCAAGCTGAAACATTGGGATTTTTGTTGGGTATGCTCCTAGCAGAAGGGCTATAGAATCTACAACAAGAGAACTCGTCGATTAATGGAAACAATTCACGTCACATTCGATGAGATGCATCAGTCAATGGCTCCTGTACGCATAAGTTCAGGACCCGAGCCTGTCATCGTGACCCCTGGTCAACTCAAATCAGGGCTCGCTCTAACCGACAAAGAGCTGGAGATGTTATTTCAACCAATGTTTGATGAACACCTTGAACAATCTCGAGTTGATGAACCAGTACCTTATGCTACTGAAATTAATGCTCAAGTTGTCCCACCAGGTACATCTTTGTCTACAACAATTGCTCAAGATGCACCGTCAACAAGTGATTCATCGTCAACATCCGATATTCATCTTCCAGTCCAACATCAAGAAATTGCAGAAGAACCCATTCAAGAAGACACCCCAATCATTCACGATGTTCTTCATCCCTCAATAACTTATTTACTAGAGATTCTCAGGTTCGGCACAATCATCATCTGGGAATGTTAATGCAGCTGAACCCAACCAAGTTAACTACCCTCCAGATCATATCAGAAGATGGACCAAAGATCATCCTCTGGATAACATCGTTGGCAATCCCTCTCGTCCTGTATCAACCAGAAAACAGTTAGCATCCGATGCTTTGTGGTGCTGTTTCCATACTGAACTGTCCAAAGTCGAACCCAAGAACTTCAAAATGGCCGTGATAGAAGACTGCTGGTTTCAAGCCATGCAAGATGAAATTCACGAATTTGATCGACTTGAAGTATGGGAATTAGTCCCTCGCCCAATCTATGTTATGGTTATCGCTCTCAAGTGGATCTACAAAGTGAAGCTGGATGAATATGGTGATGTACTGAAAAACAAAGCTCGGTTAGTTGCAAAGGGATATCGTCAGGAGGAAGGTATTGATTTTGAAGAATCGTTTGCTCCAGTTGCACGGATAGAGGCCATCAGAATATTCATTGCCAATGCGGCAACCAAGAACATGATCATCTACCAGATGGATGTCAAAACTGCTTTTCTGAATGGTGATCTTCAAGAAGAAGTCTTTGTCAGTCAACCTGAAGGATTTGAAGACCAGGAAAATCCTACTCACGTCTATCATCTGAAGAAAGCTCTTTATGGGCTAAAGCAGGCTCCAAGGGCGTGGTATGACACACTCTCAAAGTTCCTGATGGCAAACAAATTTCTTTCAAAGGGTGTCGTGGATCCAACGTTTATTTACACGCAAATCAGGGCAAACACATTCTACTTGTTCACATTATACGTAGATGACATCATTTTTGCCCTCGAAGATCATTAATGCGTTTGTGTAACATATTTTCAAAAGAGATGAGCTCCAAATTTCAGATGTCGATGATGGGACAAATGTCGTTTTTCTTAGGACTTCAAGTTTCTCAAAGTCCCGGAGGCATCTTTATTAACCAAGCGAAATATGCTCTCGAAACCTTAAAGAAATATGGAATGGATCTCTCTGACCCTGTCGATACACCAATGGTGGATCGATTGAAACTGGACGAGGATCTCATGGGGATTCCAGTTGACCAAACTCGATTTTTGAGGATTATGGTTTTGGCTCCCTAATGTACCTTACAGCCAGTAGACCCGACCTTGTATTCGCTGTTTGCATGTGTGCTAGATATCAGGCTAAGCCTACCAAAAAGCACTTTGAAGCTATCAAACGTGTCTTTTGGTACTTGAAAGGAACCATTAACATGGGTCTTTGGTATCCGAAAGACAACGCCATGTCACTAACAGCTTATGCAGATGCGGATCATGCGGATGATCTCCTGATGTCAAGATTTAAGAGAGTACGTCGTAGATAGGTTATGTTTTATTAGGTTTTATGTGCTCAGTTTCTTGGAGATAGATTGGATTAGGCTGGTAATCATAGAAACAATGGAAGCACGGCCATTATCAAACTACAGAGGGCTAAATAATCGCCATGTCTGGATGCTGTGCTTAAATCCTTTGGATGCTGATCCCAGCTCAAAGACCTTACGGATTTGACTTCAATTTAAATTTCATCTGTATGTGATAAACAAAAGTAGCTATTGCTTGTGCTGTAACAAGTTCCAGCACTCTCTTCTAAAAACATTGACATACGACACCACTTCATCGAGAGCAAGTGGAAATAGAGTGGTTGAACTCTACTTTGTGAAACGAATTATCAACTTGCATATATTCTCACCAAAAGCCATTACCAAGAGAACGGTTCGAATTTCTTCTTCCACGCTAGGCATGAGAGTTTGACCCTGAAAACTCTCAAACGTCTTCAAGAAGGAGAGGATGAGTACCAAATGTTTGTGTATCTTTGTAATAGTCAAAAAAATATTAATAAAAAAAAATAATATTAATATAAATATATATTATATATTAGTTTTAAAAAGTCTAATAAAATACTTTGGGAATTATTTTTATGTCATTTGGGAATTACCTAAAAGGGCTTGCTAATTCTTCAAATTGCAAACCTGGTTTAATGTTTGGGCATGGATTACTTCTACTATCATGCTTTATCGGGAGTGAGTAATACAATGGTGATGGGGGAGATGTTGCTGATCTTTTCATCTTAATCAACGACTTAAGCTCTTTCATAGAAACTTGGGGTCGTTGTTTTTCATTTGTTGAGGGGTGAGACTGAATGTGAAAAATCTAAGGGTGAAAAAGACGTTGGTTGCTATAAAAATCTAACTTAGATGGTTGTTGTATTCTAATGGGTTAAGATTTGAGGGGAGTTAATTAATTTAACTCAAAGGTCCATTGTTATCTATTGTTGTAATTGTTTAGGGTGTAAAAAGCATTTGCTCTTTGTTTCCTAGCCTTATTAACCAATAGGGACTAAGTTGGCCAATTGCCTAATCTTAGAAAAGCCTTAGAAATACTTAAAACAAAAATTAAAAGAAGAAGGAAACCTAAGGGACTAAAACTGCCAAGTAAGTAACTTAGGAGTATAAAACGTGCGGCGGGTTGCCATTTGGTCAAACCTTCGAAAAAATAGTCAAAGAAAGAAAAAACAAAAACCACCACTCACGCAACTCGCCGCCAAGAACGAAGTCACAAATCGCTGATTTTTCTGTGTTTCTTGCAAAGGTAATCTTCGATCCTTAGTCTATATCATTTATTTAGTGTGTATATCAAAGGAATTGAATGAAAACACATTAAAAGGTGTAGAAAAAATAGATTTAGGGTCGTTTTAGACATAAATGCCAATGTAGTGTTGTAAGATGTGACTTAGTTACTGGGAATTGTTCATTAGGCATATATGAATAAGTTTTGATGTGTGGATTTATATCCCAAACAACATATGAAAAGAGTTCCCATTTTCTGACCGGCGGGTCTGAAGTGTAAAAGTAGATATATGTGTGTTTGATGTAAGGAATGGTAGCAATGTATGTCTATAGCATAGGAATGCCTTAGGATGTGATAAGTATTGAAATAAGAGGTGCGGGGTTTGAATCTTAAGAAACCGGCCCGAATGGCGGGTTGCGTGTATTTCTTAACGGCGAGTTGGTTATTATAGTATTTATTAATAAATTACTCATCCCGCTGGTTCATACGGCGGGTTGATTCTTAGCGGGTTGCCAACGGCGGGTTGCTTAAACGAGTTGCCAACAGCGGGTTGCCAACGGTGGGTTGCCAACACGAGGGGTTGCAACTGAGGGTTGCAACAGCGGTTTGTTGCCAACAGCGGTGTTGCCTACATCGGTGTTGCCAACAAACGGGTTGCAAACAGCGGTAGTTGACACAGCGAGGTGCCTAAATGGCGGCGTTGACAAAGCGATGTTTTCCTTAACGGCGGGTTGACAATCAGCTGAGTTGATCCTAAACAGCGGGTTGCCTTATGGCGGGTTGAATAACAGCGAGTTGACATAAAAATTTCTATTATTTTAATCCAACAGGTAAACCGCCGTCTACTCGGCGGTTTGGTTCGTTTATTTTAGATATTCGTGGCGGTTTGCTCATTCGCCTATCGGCGGTGGGCATTCAGCCAAGCGGCGGTTGGGCTAAATTTCATATTTTGACCTTTGAGCCTAATAATCTATCAAAGGCCAATTCAAAATGACCCAGTTGCTTTTCTAAATCCCATCCGGGCTTAGTTAACAAGTAATTGATCCTGTTGGATAATTAGTAGATTTTAATCAACCAGAGTTACAACTGTTTTAATCAATCGTGCAGTTACATGACTTTTATCAATGCTAACGTTCTCTCTAACTTCGTTTCTCTGCAATGTTTGTCTTCTTTGTTAAATGCTCTTTTGCAGAATACGATGGCAGACAAAAATGTTCCCCTCATCCTCTCAAGAACAGATGAGCAGATTGTACCTCGCTCTCAGTGGCTATCCATCGGGAAAAGCAACCTTCTTTTCAACGCACAGAAGATTCAAAAGAACCCCATCTTTCAGATATCAGTAGCATCTGTGTATTATATAACTTCTTCCAAGCATTCACAGCCTCAGCAAATGTTCCTGCTATCTACCTGCAACAGTTCTGGAAAACGATTTCATATAACAAGACGACTAGGTTTATAGTTGTCAAGTTGATGAAACAATGGTTCGATCTAAGTGCTGATCTTCTCAGAAAGGCATTAGCGATTACTCCTGTCAACCCAGCTCACCCCTTTGAGTTACCTCCGTCTGGTGACACGGTGATTGATTTTGTTAATGAGCTGGGATATCCTGAACCTGTAGAAATTGTCTCCAGTATACGGACAAATTATGTGTATCAACCTTGGAGGGCAAATCTTTGCTTGCACAACCATGTGCTTGAATGGAAAGACTTTCTCGGGCAGTGATAACCCAGACACCAGTTCTGCAAATGCTGTGGGGGAATGTCACTCAAACTAATGTTGAATCATGCAGAGCTGATATGGGAAAGAGTTTACTCAAGGGATCAGACATTTTTCTCACAAAGCAAGCCAACAAAGCCAGTCTGACAGAACCGAACAGAGAGTAAACTCCTCTCCTCGACCCTTTATGGACGGTTTTCCAAAGTGATAATCTATTACTTGGCAAGTAATAACAACATCCATCGACGTCCTGATTCTGCTGTACATCACACTGGAGATGATTATGTCTTAGGAAATCTCAAGTTTGTCCCTAAAGGTGAGTCTAGTGAAGTATTGGAATGGCAATTCCCGATCCCCTGATAACTGAAGCCATTCAACAATCCTCGTATTATCCCAAGTATCTGCAGATGGTTGCTGAGAATACAAAGAAAACCCCTCAAGGAAGTGCAAGCATGCAACCTGCAACAAAGCGGGCTACACCCAAGAAGCCCACAACCACCAAACCAGTCAAACAATCCAAGCCAGCTCCTTCTCCGACAAAGAAACCTTCCAAGCGTAAGCTTCCACAGAAAATTAGAAAGGGGAAGCCCACTTTCCATCTTGTTGACGAAGAAGATGAAGCTCAACAAGAATCTAATCCTCAAGAAGAAGGTAATGATCCTGATCTCGAACTAGCTAAGAAGTTGAGTTTGGAAACACATCAAGAAAAGGGAAAAGGAGAAGGTGATGATGCTGACCTGGAACTAGCTATCAAGCTCAGCTTGGATCCAGCCTTACTGCCTCAAAGTCAGGCACCTGTTGGAGGAGTAACGATCAGGGATCCAGTGTCAGAAACAACTCCCAAACTGCATGAAGTAGTGGGAAAGGGAAAGGCCGTTGTATCTGAAGAACAAGTAGCTCATTCCCTGATCGATATGTCAAAGAAGAAAAGATCTACTGATCAGTTTATCCTTGCTAGGCAGTGTATCCAAATTCCTCCTGATTCGAAAACTTGGACCCTCTTCTCACCCGATGATGAACACAGATAAAGAGATCCATGAATCTTACTCCAAGTCGGATTCAGACGAACAGAAGTGAAACAGAAACCGCTGCTCCTCAAGATGACAAAAGATCAAGGTGAAGTAAGAATCGTCTAACCGTAACATCAGGAGTGAGGCCATTACTGTATTCAGACCTGTTAATGGCGCATGAGCTTTGGCTGGAATGACCATGAGCCATGGAATAAGACAGACTGGATCAGACTCTGGAAAATTACATGTGTCTCTTGCCATGGGTCCAAACCCCTGAGCACATGGATGATGAATTCCTCGCTACAGCCTACCCGAAGGTTCATGAAAATCTAAAGCTCATTACAGCCGAACGTGTCATCGATGATAAATCAGAAAGTCATTCTGGTTCTATGTCTTCCATGAAAAATCTCGATGATATTTTCACTCTGGGATCAAATTTCTTCATGATAAAAACAACCAAGTATGTTCAGGAGAAATCTAAAGCTAGAGAGGAGTCTGATTCCACCATACCTGATCCTAGTCATCAGACAGTAACGTCAACTCCTCCAGTGATTGCTCCCTTCACAGATGTCTCATCTTCAAAGCCGTCATTACTGGTTACTCCTCCACCAATCAACACGGAGCTACAAACAATCACCCAATCTCTCCTTGAATCACTCTATTTACGCCCTTCAGCTAAGAGTGGCAAGATTGGAAACAAGAGGTCGAGTGAAGAAGACTGATCACTCTGCTGATGTTTTGGCTTCAATAAGATCCCAAGTTCCTACGGCTGTTAATAATTATCTAGGAACAAAACTTGATGATGCTCTCCTTAAGGTTCTTGAACGACACACTGCAGATTTAATCGAGAAACACTCTGTGTTGCCTGGCCCAGAGTCTGTCAAGAATCAAGAATCTGAAAAGAGTCCGAAGGAGATTGATCCGTCCAAACTACACCTTAAAATATATATAGTATATAATAAAATATAAAATATATATAGTAAGAATAGTCTAGAAACAAAGTCAATGAAACCGAGAAGTAGTATAGAATGTTCCCGGGTCGTTTATCCCCAACGAGGCTGGATTGGAGAATCGATACAGTCGAAAGATTGGAGTTTGAATGAGAAAAATGATTTGAGAGTGTGGAAAGCTAAATTAAACAATAATAAACTAAAACGTTTAAGAAAATCCTAAAAATTATGAAATTAAGCTAGAAAATGAGAGCACGGGCCCTGAACAAAGGGGGGGAGGAGAAAAAACTAAATCTTCAAAATTACCATACGAAGAAATTTTTGTTTAAACTACTCTAGGGAACAAATAACGAAGACATGAAAAAGACTAACCTGAAAACGGGAGGTTCGTTTGACCCAAAAAGAGGTAACACAAAAAACCACACCCGGACAGCTCTTTAAAAATGAAGAGTTGTAAAAAAACAAAAAAAAAAAAAATGCCTCGAAAATTTTTATTTTTTTCCTACAACTAGATGACTAAAGAAAATTTTCTAAAAGGAAAATATTTTTTTTTTTTTTTTGTTAATTTTTGTATTTTTTATGAATTTTTATAAACTTTTACGAAATTAAATTATAAAAAATAGTAAATGACTTTGAAAAATTCTGAAATTTTTTCTAAAAATACTAGACACCTAGATTAATCTACGAAAAATAAGAAACAAAAAGATTGCTTATAAATAAGCCCTCCAATAAGCTGTAACAGCTTAATGGCTTAACAAGCCAAAATGTCTATAAATACTAATGCCCTTGGGACTATAACGAAAAAGTCCCAAGGGCGCAGCGGTATGTGTGTTGTAAAAGGGGGAATGTATCGAGGGGTACCGGGTTCGAGTCCTTCGCTACCGGGTCACCCCTTGTCTTTCCCTCTTTTTTTTGGAATAACTTTGTAATGCAAAGTTGTAAAGCTCGTAGGGCTTAACAACTTTCTCAACTACAGCTTTTTATGAAAAGCTATAAATAAGCTTAAAAACAGCTTATAAAGTGACAGAATCTAAAAAGATAAGCTTAAGGCTGAAATTATACTAAGACATTTGGACTTTTGAGGACAAATAAGCTAAGTAGGACTAAAAAGCTTAATGAAGTTATCTAAACTATCCTAATAAGCACTAAAGGACTTAAAATCTAAAACTAAATAAGCTGGAAGAAAAAGGTTATGAGACAGAAAGCTAAACAAAGCTTAAAACTAAAAGGCTTAAAGTTGTTGGACAAATAAGCTAGGTAAAAGGAGAATAAGCCAATCACAGCTTATCACACTAACCTAAAAAGCTATTAGGAGCAACAATGAGCTTATAAAATAAGCTGAATAAGCCTAAAGAAAAAATAAGCAGTCCTACACTAACACTAAGCTAAAAACAGTGAAAGGGCAACTTATGGCTTAAGAATAAGCTATCTAATAAGCTTCTTAAGGTCTGAAATGAAAGGGGCTTATCAAGGGGCTTATAGGCTCTCAAAATAAGCCAAGAAATTAGACTTTAGAACACTTAAAAGCTAAGAAAAAGAAGCTTAAAATCTCCCCTTTGCACCAGGGGAGATTAAAGCTTAACACAAGTGGCTTATTTGACAGCTTTTAAAAAGCTGTCAAATAAGCTCAAAATAAGAAAATAAGCTTAAACAGATAGAGTACCCTAGCAAATGGATTTGTGCACCAATTTTTGACTTTTAAAAATCATTTTAACTTGCTGAATTTGTAAAGTGAAAAAGGGCTTTTGGATTTTTTAAAACTGCTACTAAAAACACTTGGTGATTTTTGACTCAAAAGTCAAATGACACCAAGGTGTTGACAGCTTGATTAAAACACACAAATAGCACACTTTTTTGAACTAACACTCAAAATCCCAAGTGCTTAACTAAATAAGCACTTGTGGTGTTTCTTAAAACCACAGTTAAAGAGATGACTTGGAAAAGCTTTGAAAAACAAATTTTAAACTTAAAAACTTTCAAAAACAGCCTCTAACCAGCTTAATACTTAAGCTAAAACTAGCTTGAGTACCACAACCCATACCAAAAACCTTTTTGACCCGTTTTCCTCTTAACCCAAACACCCCCTTAATTTTTGATAGTGGTTTAAAAACTTATGAAAACTAAATTTTACTGAAATTTTTAAAAGGCTATCATTACTTAAACAAGTTTGAACAATTAAAAGGCAAAAAACTTATCAAATAAGCACTTAAAGAAACAATAAGCTAGGTACAATTTTAAGCTATCTTTGGCAGTTTTAGGCAACTTGAATGAAAATGAAGTAAAGAGTAACTAAGAAGCACACTTAAGCATAATTAAACAATAATAAGCATAAAAAGACATTAATAAGCTGTAAAATAAGCTAATGCTACAGTAATAAGCAAAATTTAGAAGAGAATGTACCTTTGATCCTTTTCTCAAAAAGGATCTTTGGGACCTAAATAGCTCTAAATTTCCTACCCCAGCTTATAATTAAGCTTAAACTAAGCTAAAACCCAATAAGCCATCCACATTTGCTTATTCATCCTTAGCTTTTAATCCAACAGTAACTTGTCACCCTTTTGAATTTTTCTTAAAAGTTTTCTAAAACAGGTTATCAAGATTGCTTAAAATTGAGAGCTTAAAAGCTTTAAGAAACACTTTAAACCTTAGAACACAAATAAGAAACACTTGCTGAAATTTTCATTAAACCAAGGTGAATTACAAGTACAATAAAAAAAACTTTTAAAAACTTCTTTAAAACTACACTTAAACTAAAACTACTTGTAAAACTACATAAAAACTAACTCAGCCATAATGGCTTTACATTCACTTAAATAGGAAAAATACGACTAGTCTTGTTCCTCCTTGTCTTCTTGCACTTTGTGTTTCTTTGTAGACACATAAAAGAGAGTGTGCTTGTTGTGAGAGTGTAAAGTCAAGCAAATCTCAGCCCTTGGTTTTTTCTTGATGCCCAAGCCGAGTGTTATAGACCCTTTGATGATTTTTTTTTGTGGGTTTGGATTGCCAACATGGCAATCCATGTGAGGGTGTGGGGTTAAGGATAGTGAGGTTTTTGGATGTATGTTGGGGGTCAAACAATGGTGATAATGACATTTTGTGGGGTTGTGAGATTAGGCGGGAAACACATGAAGGAGATATACAGTAATTCAAACTGTTGGGGGAAAGTTTGTGGAATTGGCAGCTTTGGTCCCTCAAAGTGATAACCCTCATTGCATCCATGGTCCTTGTGGTTAAATAACTTTGGGGACTTGGCAAATTAAGTCCCCAAGAGTTATATGTCTAGTTGCACCGTAAGTCCTTGGTAGTTAAAACTTAGGGCTTTTGGCAGCTTTGGCCCTTGTAGTTATACTTTCCCATAATGGCAGTTTGGCCCTTCTCTTCTTTTCTTCTTAATTTCTTTTATAAATATAAGTTTAGGGATTTACAATTTTAGTCCCTAAACTTATATTTCTTGACTTTTGGCTTCAAGGTTGACTTGGGTTGACTTTTTCAGGCTTGGGCTTGGACTTTGACTTTGTCTTTTCCTTGCTTTTCCATTCCGAGTCCGGTTTTGTCGTTTTGGCTTCGTTTTTCGTCCTTTTCTTAAATATTCGTTCCTGCACAATACAATTAGCAAAACAAGCGTATATTTGGCATTTTAAGTCCGTTTTTAGTTATTTTAGCTCGTTTTTAAAGGTAAAAGGTATGTGTAATTAAACACATACCAATTCCCAAGTGTGTTTAAGCATTAGCTCTCTAGCTTATTGGTTGCTTAAATTCGGCCTAATATTGAATCAAACATGTCTTAGTTGGTTTTTCATTTTTCTTGTTTTTGTTTGAAAAATTGGGTACAATACGTATAGAAATACCATAAGTTTCAAGGCTTTGTTGTTATTTTTGAATAGTCCTAGTGTGATTTCTTTATTCTTGTCTTAGTAGTAGCTTATTCCTAGCTTAAACGAATCTCCAAATAAGCTTACTTGGTTCGTTTAAGCTTATTTTGTCAAGAGAGTTCATAGTGGCGGTTTGAGTTAAGTTGTACTCTTTAGTTTGTATGTTTGTCGAATTCTAGTTTGAGTTCAAAAGGTAGTACACTTGTCTTTGTTTGTTAGCCGATTTCTAGTAACAAAACAAAGCAAGTACAAGGTAGCGGATTGGCTAGTGGTCCCAAGAGTACTTTTAGCGGTTTGTTGTCTAGTGTAGAGGTTTGTCAAAAGACTGTGGCGGTTTGGCAGGTTCTTACATAACGGTTTAGGACAGGTACAGGTGGTGGTTCACTGTATTCATTGGTCTTCCTAAACGTTACTCTACAAAAATTTCCACTTGGTGGCGGTTTGGTGCCAAGTGGTGGCGGTTTAGAAAAACAGTCAAGGCAGCGGTTTGACAAAGACAATGGTTTGCCAATTTGTATGTCCATCGGTTTACCAGGTTAAACTTAGGCAGTGGTTTAGTATTATAGAATTGCCAGCGGTTTGTGAACTATGAGACAACGGGTTGCTTCTTTTTGTCTAGCGGTTTGATAACAACTGGTGCCAGCGATTTGAAGTTATCGCAGCGGTTTGTCATCAAGCTTAGCGAGCGGTTTAACAGTTTATTAAGCCAGCGGTTTGATCTTTTCATTGCCAGCGGTTTGATCTTTTCATTGCCAACGGTTTGATTGTTTAACCAGCGGTTTGTTGAATCTGTTCTGCCAGCGATTTACTCTCACTCTAGGCAGCGGTTTGACTCATTTTTGGCAGCGGTTTACCAAGCTTTTAAGGCCATTTGTGATTTTGACAAACTTCCGTGACAAACAAACTTGGACCATTAATCGTTAAGGACTTATAACTTATACTTGGACTTAACAAACACTTAATTCACCAACAACAAACAATCATCATTCACGGTTTCTTCTTGACTTTGTAAAATCCTGTAAAAGTTCAATCTTTTCTCGGTTTAAGTCATAGACTTGTAAAATCCCGTGAAATCCCAAGGACTTTAATCAAAAGCAAATCAAAATCACTAATCACTAAAACGATCCTATCTTATCATTTCACATCACTCTTGCAATGTCGACTCAACAAGACATTTATGCAGTCGGTTCCAAAAACCGTCCTCCTATGCTTAACAAAGAGAACTATGTTCCATGGTCATCACGTCTTATCCGTTATGCTAAGAGAAGACAAAATGGAAAGTTAATCTACAAATCCATTATGAATGGTCCATATGTCAGACAAATGATTCCTGAACC
Organism: Tanacetum coccineum; assembly: GCA_026074375.1. NCBI lineage: Eukaryota > Viridiplantae > Streptophyta > Magnoliopsida > Asterales > Asteraceae > Tanacetum > Tanacetum coccineum. The sequence goes on from BQNB010019177.1 coordinate 59,165, forward strand.
AGGTGATGCAGACCGTGAAGTTCTTGTCAATGAAACCTTTCATGAGCAGACAGATGATGAACTCACTGATAAGGAGCTTAAACAGGTAGAAGCTGATGATCAAGCCATTCAAACTATTCTTCTCGGTCTTCCTGAAGACATCTATGCTGCTGTTGATAGCTGTGAAACTGCTCAAAAAATCTGGTTACGTGTTCAGCAAATGATGAAAGGTTCTGTCATTGGAATTCAAGATAATAAGGCTAAGTTGTTTAATGAATGGGAAATGTTTACTTCTACTGATGGGGAATCGATTGAGTCTTACTATCATCGTTTCTCAAAGTTGATGAATGATTTCAAGAGAAACAAACACTTTCCAGAAAAGATTGTCAGTAATCTCAAGTTCCTAAACAACTTACAACCAGAATGGAGTCGACATGTTACCATCGTTTATCAAACAACGGACTTGCATACTGCAGATTACACTCAGTTGTATGATTTCTTGAAATACAATCAAAAGGAGGTGGATGATCTAAGAGCAGAACGACTTGCAAAAACACAAGATCCTTTAGTACTCATGGCAAATTCCAACAATCCTTTCAATTATCCAGTGTTTCACCCAGATCTACCATCATCAAGTACCTACATACAACAACCACAAACCAACAACAACTATAACTCACAACCATCATTCAACCAGAACTACATGCAACAACCAATGCCAAATCCCAAAGACATTACAGACCCCACAACTGCAATGAAAATGGCACTTGTTCTAATGGCTAAGGAATTCAAACTAAACTACTCAACACCAACCAACAACAACCAGAGAATTTCATCAAACCCTCGTAATAGGCAAATTGCTTAGCCGGGTATAAATATGGGTCAAGATAATCATATGCAGATGGTTGGAGGAAATGAGGGAATAAGTTTAGACAATATGCTGGGCAGAATGTCAGGAATCATGTTGTTCAGAATGCAGTTTAGAATCTGGGTGTTCATAATGTTGGAAATTAGAATGGGCTAATTGTTGTTTCGAGAATTGCTAATCAGAATGGGAATGGTAATGTTGTAGCAGCACGGGCTGAGGGTAATGTAAATGGGAATAATGGTAATCAGATAAGGTGTTACAACTGCAGACGATTGGGTCATCTTGCTAGGAACTACACAGTCAGGCCAAGGAGAAGGGATGCTACTTATCTTCAGACTCAGTTGCTGATTGCACAAAAGGAAAAAGCAGGAATCCAACTCCAAGCTAAAGAGTTTGATTTGATGGCTGCTGCAGCGGATCTTGATGAGATTAAGGAAGTCAATGCAAACTGCATCTTGATGGCTAATTTGCAGCAAGCATCAACATCGGGTACTCAGACTGACAAAGCTCCCGTTTATGACTCAGACAGATCAGCTGAGGTACACGATTATGACAATTGCTATAATAATGAGATATTTAACATGTTTACTCAAGAGGAGCAGTATACTGAGCTACTCAAGCCCATTCCTGAACCACACCAAGTACAACAGAATAATAGTAATGTTATTTCTGAGGTTTCTGGTGTGGAATAAGAGGGGGAACAGTAGAACAACATCCTGCAACTGTTAAGGAAACATGTGCTTATTTTGAATCATTATATAATAATTTGGCGATAGAAGTTTAGAAAGTCAACACGGTCAATCGCAAGTTGAGAGAAACTAATGCTGATTTGACCACTGAGCTTGCTAGATATAAAATCAAGAAAAGTGTTTTGAAATTAGTCAAGAAAAAGATGACAAACTTGAAAGATGTTATCAAAAGTCTGTTTATCAAGAGCAATGTCTTACTAAAAAGATAAATGCACTTCACTTAAGTTTAGGTAAACAAATAACGACTTTGAATGAGGAAATTTCAAATTTAAATAACCAGCTTTCAAAGGAAAAGTCAACCGTTTCTTCTCTTCAAGAAGAAAAGAAAAGGTTGAAGTCTGATTTCAAAATACGCGAAGACGAGCTTCTTGATAAACAAATTCAACTTGAGAATAAGATAAAGGAATTAGATAATATTTTGGTTAAAACAGGTCAATCGATTCAAACGATGCACATGCTTTCACCTAAGCCAGACTCGTTTTACCATACCAAACAGAAAATGGCTTTGGGTTATCAAAATCCTTTTTATCTCAAGCAAGCTCAGTAGAAACAACAGAGTTTATATAATGGCAAAGTTCTATTAGAAAAGCATGATCCTCCTGTTATGTATGATTCGGATGAGACACTGCAACTTGCTCAAGAGAGTCACGTAAAAATGATACAATTAAACAAAGAAATAAAACCAACAAATTATGCAAAGATTAATCATCTTTCGAGGGTTTTTGTTTCTCAAACGGCCAATTCACGTGAAGAGTTATATTTTTCAAATACTTCTAAAACGGCCAATGTTTCTAAATCAATTTCAATACCAAATGAAGATTTTTCGGATGATACTACACCAAGTGTTGCACGAAAATTCCTAAATGAGGTAAAAAGCACCATTGTGACTCTTCAACGTGTTGTCAAACAAAAAATGACTTTAGATATATACAATTGGTCGTCTTTTGTTCACCAAGAGATTCACAAAATTGTAAAATATGAAATTTTCCCTATTGTTAACCAAGTTGACGCTGGAGTGCGAAATTTTGAAATACAATTTTTGAAAGAAGCAGCCAAATTTGTTCGAGACTTCAAATCTCTTTCAAAAGAAGCTGGTGAATCTTTTGCTAAGCACAAGGCATTGGAATTGGAAATTGAGCGTCTCTTGAGAGCAGTTGTCAGTCAGGATATTATGTCTATTGTGCAAAATAATTCTATTGTAGATACATCAAATCTCCAAACTGAGCTTGAACGAACGAAAGAACATTTTGAAAATTATATCATTAAAAAGGAGAATGAGTATGCTAAACTTTGGAATGATTGGTACAAAAAATGTGAAAAATACAAATATGACAAAATTTCGTACGATAAAGATTATAATGACATGCAACAAAAGACCGAACGATTGCAAGCTCAGTTGGGAGATCCCAAGGGTAAAAGTAAAGATACTCCATGTGCATATGATACCCTTGATCCTTTGCCTCAGAAACTTGAAAATGAGAACGTAGAATTAGAGTTTCAGGTTCAGAATTATGAAAAAGAAAATGCTCATCTTAAGACTACATACAAGAACCTGTTTGACTCTATCAATGTGACACGAGCTCAAACCAAAATGATAATTGACTCTTTGCAAAACAAATTACATGACACGATTTATGAAAATGCTAAGCTAAGAGCCCAGTTATTCGATAAGGTTTCTGAATAAAAGGACACCACCAAAGGTACGAGTACGAACACTAAATTTGCAAATCAATCAACCGAGAGGAAACCGTCTTTGCAATCTTTAAGAAACACGTATGTTGTAAGACAACCAAATGCATTTCAATCTGAACGTCCAAAATTTTCAAAAACTCGGGTTCCTCAAAAGGTCGATAAGACGAATGATTTGTCTAATCCAGTCACTTCAAACTCGGTACCTACCCCCAAAGAATCAAAGGTTATAGAAAATGATAAAGTGATTGCCCCTGGAATGTTTATGATTGATCACTATACGACCTCTAGGGAAGACAAATTTGTGCCTATCAACAAAGTTAGAGCAAGTGTTAGGACAAATCCGATCACTGCTTCACAACCTCATGTCATCACTAAGAAAGTTGTTAATTCTGACTCAAATGGTTTCTCTTCTATAGGAGTAGACATCACTACTAAGACCAGAAGGCTACAGCCTAGGAGCAATACTAAGAATGATAGGGTCCCTTCTGCGTCTAAGAGTAGTCGCATCAAGAATAAAGAAGTTGAAGTAGAAGAACACCATAGGAATTTACTGCTTTCTAAGAATAAGAAACATATGTCATCTGAATGTAATAACATTAAGCTTGCTATTTGGAATGATAAATATGAAGTTGTTTGTGCTATGTGTAAGCAATGTTTAATTACTACTAATCATGATGTCTATGTGATTAATTATATGAATGTCATGAATTCTCGTGGTAAGAAACATAAGGAAAATGTTTCTAATATTGCAAATTAAATGAAGCATATGCCACAAGTCAAGAAACCTAAGAAGGTAGGGTTCACTGAAAGACTTGCTTCACCTAAGCCTAGTAAACCTAGAATGTGCCTTAGGTGGTCACCCACTAGAAAGATGTTTGACATTAAAGGAAATTTAATTGCATCTAGTGAATCTAATGGTGATAATGCATGTACCTCTAACCCTCATGAACCTACAATTAAACGGTTTCCAATTTCTACTTCTTCTCTTGGCAGGTTATCCAAATATGTTTATGGTGCGTCGAATCGGGTTGTTCCAAGCATATGACCAGAAATCTAAAGCTTCTCATCAATTTTGTCTGGAAGTTTTTGGGAACCGTTCGCTTTGGAAATGATCATGTTGCTACAATTCTGGGTTTC
>BQNB010019178.1:0-67183 GCA_026074375.1 Tanacetum coccineum
TAGTCTTCAGCTTATTTCAGTTTATTAGGTTCTTAAATTTTCTAAAAACACCAAAAATATAGTTAAGTAGTTCTGACCTATTTTTAGCTATTTTACAGCTTATTTAGGGCTTTTCATAAAAAGTTTCTTTTATTAAAAGTGCTTAATTTTAGCTTATCTACAACTTTGTTTTTATAAGTTTTCAAAAAAAAAGAAAGATGGAAATCGGGGGTGATCAAGGCTCGAACCCCCGACCTCAACATCCTCAACCCTTTTAAACACCTCACACCACACACCTCTAACCAACGTGCCCTGAGGTCTTTTTCGTTATAGTTTTACTAAATTTAATATTTGTATACATTTAGTCCTTTTAGCTTAATAAGCTGTTTTGGCTTATTACACAACTTATCCGATAAGCTGTGTAACCAAGCTTATTTTTCTTAGATTCCTTTTAGTTCAAGCTATTTTCTGTATTTTTTTTAGAATTTATATAATTAGTTTAGTATTTTTAAACATTTATTTTTATTAAAAACTTTGAAAAATCATAAAAAATAGAAAAATAATCAAAAAAATATAATTCTTTTTAAGAAAATTTTATTTTATCATATAGTTCATAGGAAAATTAGTTTTACTTCCGTAGAGTTAAAATTGCAAAATTTCATTTTTTTAAAGAACGGGATTCGTTCTCATTCACGTTTTTCGTGTTTTTAAGCTCATTTCAACTCCGTTTTTGTTCTAATTTTCTTTAAACTTACTTTTTAGTCAATTAGAGTCTATTTAAAAAGAAAAATTCATTTTAGGTTTAAATTTGGAAATTTAGGGTTTTTAATTACCGTTTAGGGTTCCCGTTTTGCGTTTTTAGTTAAAAGTTTAATTTCCCATTGTTAAAGTTAAGTTTAATTGTCCTTTAATTTGCTCATTAGTAGGATTTTAGGAAACAAATTATCTTTGAACCAATTCAAATCATTGTCCGAACAACAAACGTGGTCTCAAATTCATAAATCGTTGGGGAATAACGACCCGGGAATCATACTTCCCGGTTAATATACGTATTATTATATATAATTGTGAAGATTTTCTTTACTACCTTTGTCCTCAAGGGTAGTTTGGTAATTTTCTATACTTACATATTATTTTACTGCAACCATATACACACGCGTATATTCAAGATTTATGTTCGTTTGATTTATATTGCTAAAAGGTACACATATCTTGATCCTTTGTTAATTACTTTATTCTATACGTGTTATATGTCTTCCGTTTTATACTCGTGTTAATTAAATGTTAATTAGATTATAAAATTCAACAGTGGCATCACGAGCCATCGTATATAATTTGTAATTACAAAGAATGTAAAATTTGACAAAATATTAGGGTTCTTGATTGATTTTAAGCCCTTTGGACATTATTGATTATAAAGATCAGATCTTTATGGTTGTTAAATTAATTAGACAAAACCATAGGTTGTATAAATTTTATGTTCTAAAATTCGATAAGTTTAAGTGGTTAATTGATCTTTTTTACTTATAATTAATTGTTGATAGATTATCCGTGATAAACACATGCATGTTTATCATGGGTTGATATATGAGATATGGGTTCTTGATTAATTGTTAATTGTTCGTCGTGTAAATCGATAATAAAAATTATAATAGACATAAAAAGATAAGTTTTTTTTAGTTTTCGGATTGTTTGACACCCTGTTACTAAAAAAATTGTAATATATTCCTATCATGTCGAAAAATTCTAAAATTTTTATGGTAGATCCACGACTCAGTAGGCTACAATTTTGTAGTTTAATGCAAAAGCTGGGAAAGAACCTAGTTATGTCATGTCGGGGCCTGAAGTCGACTAAAATTGTTTATCAACTTTTATATGCTATGTGGTATATGTTTATATAAGGCCTACTCAATCGATTATATCGATGTATGTGGCCCGATTCATTGGAAAAGGGATACATATGTGAATATATACATATTTTATTATTCGATAATGGTAAAACATAACCGCGTTTAATGATTCATTAGATAATTGTTAATTGTGTAAATAAATGTTATGTGTATTAGTTTTTTATATTTATTATTTGATTTTGTAAGTTTTTGGCTTGTGTAAAAATAAAATGGTTCTTCAAAAAAGAATAATATAAGCATGACTAATAATTATGAAATAAGATTTATTATAGAATATTAATTGCTGTCTTATGTGTCAATTTGGGTTCGGCTTACATTCGATAATCATGGCATTTGGGTTTCCCACGACGAGACTTGCAATTTAATGGTTTATAATGTGTTTTCTAAATCAAAGATTTAAAATTTTATCAATGACGTAATTTGCAAAAGTACTATTTACTTGCAAGACATATCATTAAGGGTTCGAGGTGTCTCGTAGTAAGCCTTAAGGTTTTGCCCTACCTTACTGTAGGTTCCGATTTAACACTTCCACTTCATAACCCGAACCACGATTCAAGAAAAGAGATAGAGAGAGAGACGAAATTGGAGAGAGAGATGAGAGAGAGTTGAGAGAGAAAAGAAAAATTAATATAATTGTATTTGATATCTTGCAACTGACTTAAGAAGCAGCGATGTTGACAATGGTATTAGGGTTTTTTGAATGTGGTATTTTAACAGTCTTTAATTTTTTTTCGCGATAAAATTAAGATTCTTTAGATATGAAAACATGGTTGAATCGTTAATTTGTTTTAAGGTGTATTATCACTAATTTATACACAATGTGGTATTGAAAATTAAGGGATACAACGTAATAAGTAAATTAATTGAGTAAAGTTTTTATTAAAATTTATGATACGAAGATGTATGCATGCTTCTTCGTACATATTTTCCACGTCAAATATAAATACCCTTTTAAATAAGTTGTTGTCATCCAATTTGTAAGAACACTTGCAATTGCCTTTTACACCACGTGAGACGTATGTAGATTGCAACCCAAGGTGATTATACACTTTTCGTGAGACATTTGTGTTACATAATCACAGTTCTTGATTGGACGACTTAATCAGTTTAAGTTGGTGAGACCTTAAACTCAATGCATAGATGGGATGAAACATGCTTACTTGTTCATTAGTGAAATATAGTAAGTCCCATAATGATTTTAGGAATTTTACTAGTGGCAATTATTGATCGTCAATTGTCTTTTGAATACACCATTGCTAGCAGATCAACTGATGTGATGGTGGTATGTCAACTAGGATCCTAGTTTTTAAAAAATTAATTGTATATATGGTTAAACATGGGTACTTAATTTTATTCACAGAGTATTATCGAAAATACTAAAATTTTAAACTTTATATGTTTTGTAGATGGCATTATCTTCTCAAAACATAAACCATTCGGCTTTCAAGTCGATGTTTGAGAGAGAAAAACTTTATGGTTCAAATTTCAATAATTGGTTTTGTTCACGATGCGCTCGTTGTAAACACGCCAGGTTTTACAACTCCCTAGGCAGAGTACCTAACCGTTGTAGTGTAGTAAGGTAAGACTCGGGGGGTTGTTATCGTTCTCTAGGGGAATAGGTTGGGAAGGCTCGAACTAATTGTAACTAAGGTATAAGGGGTTGAAAGAAGATTATTTTTGTGTTTTTATATTTTATAGAATGCAATTAAAATTCTAGTTTTGAGAGGTTTGGTTTTAAGACTAATTAAACTAAATAACTTAAATAAAATCTAAACTACTTGTGGAATCTCGATAGGTAAATAATTGTGTTTACTTAATCATGCATGATCCTTAGTTTGCTTCTTCTAATTCTATTGCTTTGTCACTCTTGTGATGCGATGTGTAAATATTTCTTAAGTCATGAACGAATTACACGAACCCGCCGTCTATGTAATATTCTGTTAAGGCAACACACAAGTAAGGTAGTATGAAGACTATTACAAGGCCCCTAAGAGTACATTATATGCATTAAAATATTTAAATTGAACCAATCTGCTATTATATGTATATATTAAGACAAGTGATATTCACTTAGTCCTGGTTGAGCGCCTTCTAAAGGTTTATTGAATTCCTTATTTCAATGTGTCTTTTTGGTTTATTGCATTCACAACGGTAGTCACTATTAGAAATATAAGGCTATCATGTTGTATAAGACTACATCATCTCGTAAATTATAAGTACAAAGTAAAGCATCAAGATAAAAAATTATTTATTTTGCAACACTTATTACAACAATAAATAAGAGTGATAAATGAACATGGCCAATGATCGAAACATACTGATACCAACATATCCCATACAAGGCTCGTATTGGTTTATAAGTTCAAGTGTATAACTCAGTCAAAAAGATAGCTTATAAGAGGATGAGACACACTAGACTTTATAAACCATTAACCAATCTCATACTTGACAGATGTGAGATCGTAACAACACCCCACACTTTGAAGAACCAACGTCCTTGTTGGTCATGGTTGGCACCCATCTTTGGGTCCAAGCCACCACTCCATATGCCACCACTTCGAGCTTGTTGGTCATGGCTATGCTGGTCACGGTTAGGACCCTTCTTTTTTCGGACTCCGACTGTTGGAACCTCGAAAACTAATTGATACGAAACTATCTCATGCTAGGCTCGCATGAGTTCATAAGTCCAAGTGTAGAACACACTCAAAAAGCTAAATTGTAAAAGGAGAAGACACTTACTTTATAAACCATCAACCAATCCCATACCTAGCCGATGTGGGATGATAACACATGCATCCCTTTTAAGACCTTTAAAACACAAGAAAAACCATTAAAGAACTCCATAAAGGTGTAATACTATTTGTCCTTGAAAGGTGTTTAGGCGCTTAATTCTCTACAAGCCTCATGTGTAACGAAACCCCACGATTTGACACAGGCTCGTGTTGTTAACAACCAAACAATGGATACAACAAAATGACGATTGCGGAGCACATACCATGCGAGTTGGCAAATAGGAAAGCACACATCATGATTCAGATTTCATTATATTAGAACGTTTGTAGTTCTTTCAACGGCGGATCGAGCCACGAGAACCTAAGAATTTTTTTTGCGCAGTGTAAAATTATGTCAAATATACCGATTTTTCTAAAATAAACATGGTCTTAAATTTTTGAGTTACGATTTTTGGTACTTTTTATGATGAATCTTGGTTCTGGGTCCGTCACTGATTTATGTGTGTTTTATGAGTCTTTCTACCACAATAGAAGGCATTAGTTATCTCTATTTATACAAACTAGACAATCAAAAATTTGAGGAGTTTCCAGTTTGACTAACGGTAGAGCTCGATTTTGCCACGTAGGCAAAATGGAGCATTTCTATTGGCTAATAAATGTCAAAATTAGTTGTAAATTTGACCAAACTCAATTAAATTTTATCCAACAAAATAAATACACATAAAAACTTATGTGTCAAAAAAACTAAGAAACGAGGGGTGATTAATATAACTCTAGTTGTTTATTTTAGTTTTTTTGTTTGTTAAGAGACTCTAAGTCTAAATCTGATTCGCATATTTAAATATGAATATGTGGTGAAAAACTCTGAATCTGAATCAAATAATATTTTTTAATTTTTAAACATGTAAATGATTAAAACAAAAAAAAAACTAGTTTATATATCATTAAGAATTAATAAGCTCCTCTTCCAAGTCTTGTTGGGTAAGAGGTTTAAACCTTTTAATACATCTAAGCGAAGAGAAAAACAAACACTTAAAAGCTCTTGATGGTTTAACTTTATAGGCCATTAAGAGATACCAAGTGATTTTATTAAGAAATCAAACACAATTTAAATTAAATGGACTTCAATATTTTAATGTTTTTTAGTAACTTTATAAATTTAGTAAACAACCCTTAAACTTTATATCCTATATCCTTTATGTTTTATAAAAAATACAATATATATTTTGTTGTTATTTATAAATATTCTTATCAGCATACATTAAAGTTAAACTAATGTATATGAACATGATTAAAAATATCAAAATGAAAACACGAGTTACAATAATATGTAAGTGAATTCACGATATTATACATATACGAACGATTCATGTTATTCATCTTTATGTGATTAAGAAAGCATATCCGATAAAAATATTTTTTTTAGCTATCCATATTAAATAACACCTCATGATATTTCTTGTTATAAGTTTAACCTGCGCGTGAACGCGTTTAAAAATTAAATACGAACAAAATTAATATTAACATGAATATAAATATCAAAATGAATGCACAACCCCATGAGTAACCGTAAGATAATAATAAATACAATAGATTGTAAAACAACTACACCTATTTTTTAAAGAGTAATTACATTCTACTAAACAAGCATAATGTTCAAAACATCATATCAATAATTAAATTTTAAACAACATCAAAATCTATACAAAATATTAATCGATATTAACAGAATAATGAAAGTTTTATGTCGCGTGCACGAGTACCATAGCTATACACAACTATATTAGGCTGCCTCCAATAAGGCCAACGACCAACTCGATCGACTAGGTCGGGAGTCAGTCGACGGCCATTTGATCGCAGTCGGTCGTCGAGGGTTGAATTGCACAAGTGAGTCGGGGTCACGACTAACACAAGAGACACAAAAAATAGCCGTTTGGGTATTTAAATAAAAAAAACTTTTTTATTTTTAAAATTATAAACTTTTTATCCTATAAATACCATATCACTTCTCCATTTTATCTTTCAAACTATTGATTGTAATATTTTATTTTTATTTGAATTATTATGTATTGTTTTTATTACTAATGAATTTTAATTTTATTGTTACCTTTTAAAATAAAATATGTAGGTCGGTGGAGAGAGAAAACTGACGTGACAGGATAAATGTAGGTTGTTACCGTGGGTAGCCTTAAATCTTAGACTTTACAAACACATGAATTTATGAATATTCAAAATATTTAATTTCAAAATAAGATATTAAAATATTAAATATTATTTTACCCCGTTAATATAATTAAATTATGATGAAAATAAATATAAATATAAAAAGTGTAGAAGAGGAGAAGTTTGCCCTATTGCCGCACCACAGCCCCCTATCTTCAACATATGCGCCTCTCTTTCTCCCCCTTTTGTTTATCTGTTTCCTCTCTTCAACCCCTTAAAATCACCTGCAATCTTCAAGGGCAATTCTTATAATTCTCATATCAAACTTTTGTTTTTTACCCTAATCTTTTCCAGGTATACCCCTTTCCTTCCCCCCTTTATTTTATTCCTTCTTTCACCCTTCTTTTATTATATCAATCCTTTTCAATTCATTCACGATTCTTTCTCAGTTTTGATTATTTTACATGTTGGTTGTTTCTGATTTGGTTTTTTGTTTCTTGATTTGGGTTTCTAGGGTTTGACCTTTTTTGTTAAAAAAGATTGAATCTTTATCAGTTTAAAACTTAATTTTGGATTCATATGTTTAATTTCTTAATAATTAAGTTAGAATATTTCAATTTTAGTTGCTGTGTTATGCTTGTGGCTTGAAAGATTTGATTTTAGTTGATCTTTGATGTTTTCTTTCTGGAACTGTAATTATGTTTTGTTAGATTTTATGGTTTTCTCTTACTTGTTGATGCTTTAGCTTGGCTTGTATCCGCAGATGACCACACCCTTTAATGTTGGGAAATGATATGAATATAAAAGCTTTCTTTTGTGTATATTAGTATAATCCTTTGGATTCGGCTATTTTTATGTGTAAATATGTCTAGTCTTTTGGTTTTTGTTTTTATTTGGTTTGAGGTGATTATGAAAGGGGCTTCTTTTTTACATCGTGATGAGTGACAAGTAAGTTGTAGCTTGATTATTGTTTGATTTTGAATAGTTTAGGCCTCGGCAACATGGCTACGTCTTTGCTTTACTGATTTATTGGGGTTGAATTCTTTGTTTTGGTATTGGATTTTTAATGCTTTGTGATTCTGAACTATGTGAATTTGTGGTTTATATAACGATTTTGATAGTTACCTGTTTGTTAAGCTATGAATGCCATGAAGAACTTTGCTTTTAGTACGTTGCTGTATGTAGCTATGAGTCTTTCTGTTCAAATTACACATGTGGATTTAGTTGTAATTTGTGGCTAATTGTTAATATGCTTTCAGTAACCGATATCCATGTTTGGTTTATATACTGTTACAGAGATGGCAATAGTTCCATCAAAGAAGATGATAGCAATTTGCCAATACGGAGGCGATTTTGACACCCATGATGACGGGTTTATGACTTATATTGGTGGGGAGGCGTATGCTGTTGATCTTGATGAGAATATGCAGTTGGGTGATTTTAAGCAAGAGATAGCTGAAACTATCGACTCAACTGTAGACGGTATGATCATCAAGTACTTTTTGCCTGGGAACAAGAAGAATCTCATTACTGTATCTAAAGACAAGGACTTTCAACGAATGGTGAATTACTACAAAGAAGCTGATCAGCTAGAGGTCTTTATCATGAAAGAAGCCCCTCCCGGTAAAAACACCAAAAAAAAGCAGCCTGCTCGAAGGTAAATTCCATAATATGATTCACTTGGTTGTCTGATTATTGTTGTTTTGAAACGGTTTATATAATTAGTGTGACGTGGAGTCGCAAAAATCTGTTTTTAAAGTTTACATAAACAGATGCTGTGTTTCATTATCTAATGATGAAATGATGTCAACTTATCTACAGCTTCTTTTACCCTAAGTTAAGACTAATATCTTCTTTTCAGGATATGTTTACGCTTTTTTCACAAATAAAGTGTTCTTTTCGTTTTGTCATTTATAATTCTCTTTATCTCTAGAATATCTATCGGAAACCAATTCCATGTCACTGTTTTTATAGCAATAAAACCCTTGCTTTATTCAATAAACGGACTGATTCAATCTCTCAAATAAAGTAAAACCAGCGGCATTGTAGGACATATGCCTGACTACAGCTGGACTTGATATCTGTGTTAGGAACTGCCATGAATTCCTTACCTAAAACTATATATAGATACTGATTTGCTCTCATGATCGTAGTTTTCCAAGCACTTAAAACAGTCTATTATACCGAGTTGATTATCTAAGGGTAAAATAAAATCACTTTTGTGTGTCTTTTCATTTAATCTAACTTGAGATTCTTAGATACCTCTTTTAAAAAACTGTCGCCTACTTTGTTCCACAATATGCCCATTTGGTCATTTTATCTTTAAATTTTCTAGTCAGTATTGATTTTTGAATGAAACTTCGCATTGTAATGATTCAGTTATTTTGAATAATCACATTGTGTCTTAAAACATAGCTTCTATGGAGATTTCCTTCAGATGGTTTCTTATTGCCTGATTTTTGTGTAGGCCACAAAAGACACCACAAAAGGCGGCAGAAACAGCAGCAATTGTCCAATCTTCCACAGCCCCTTCTCTGACCCCTACCTTAAATAATGCAGTCGCTCTTAATGAGCCCACTGATGTTGAGATGGGCAATGAAATCACTCCAGCTGCTGTTCCAATTTCCTCCAATCCATTCCCTATGGCGGTCATCGACAATGATCAACGCATAGCTGCAAGGCAATGGGAAAATCTTATAACTGGTGTTGGCCAAAGATTCCATTCTCTAGCTGAGTTTCGGGAGGCCTTGAGGAAATACTCGATTGCACATGCGTTTAACTTTGTGTACAAAAAGAATGAGAATCAACGAGTAACTGTGAAATGCAAAGCCGAAGGTTGTCCATGGCGGATCCATGCGTCAAAACTCTCAACTACTCAATTAGTATGTATTAAAACAATGAGACCCACACATAATTGCCAAGGAGTTACTTCAAAGGCTCCTTTTCGAGCTAAAAGAAGCTGGGTTGGGAATCTCATCAAAGAAAAAGTTAAAGAATCTCCTAAAATTAAGCCTAAAGACATTGCTACTGAGCTTAAAAGAGATTATGGGATTGATTTGAACTATTCTCAAGCAAGACGTGCTAAGGAGTATGCAAGGGAACAGCTGTTGGGATCATATAAAGATGCATACAGTGAGTTACCATTCTTCTGTGATAAAATAATGGAAACAAATCCCGGGAGTCTTGCTACTTTTAGCACAAAGGAAGATTCAAGCTTTCATCGTCTCTTTGTTTCTTTTCATGCCTCGATATCTGGTTTCCTTCAAGGTTGCCGACCCCTTCTTTTTCTTGATAGTACCCCTTTGAATTCAAGATACCAAGGCATGTTATTGACTGCAACTGCAGCTGATGGTGATGACGGGGCGTTCCCGGTGGCATTTGCGGTTGTTGATGAGGAAAATGCTGATAATTGGCATTGGTTTTTAACGGAACTCAAAGTTGTTGTGCAAACACCTGGTCAAATTACTTTCGTTGCTGATTTTCAAAAGGGTTTACGGGAATCTTTACGGGAAATATTTGGTGGGGAATGCTATCATGCTTATTGCCTCGGGTATTTAGCAGAAAAACTTAATAAAGATTTAAAGGGTCACTTCTCGCATGATGCTAGACGCCTCATGGTTGAAGATCTTTATGCTGCTGCACATGCACCGAAACTCGAGGCTTTTGAAAAGTGTACCGAAGACATCAAAGCCATTTCTCCAGAAGCTTACAACTGGGTTATAAGAAGTGAACCTGAGCATTGGGCGAATACGTTTTTTGGTGGTTTAAGGTATAACCATATGACGTCTAATTTCGGCCATCTTTTTTACTCATGGGTTTCGGAGGCAAACGAGTTACCAATTACTCAAATGATTGATGAATTGAGGGGTAAGATGATGCAGTTGATTTATCAGCGTAGAGTTGAATCGAGTCAGTGGATCACTCGGTTAACACCCTCCATGGAAGATAAGCTAAAGAATGAAGTCATTAAAGCTCGATCAGTCCAAGTTTTGAGATCACATGGAAGCAAGTTTGAGGTTCGATACGGTGAAACTGTTGATGTAGTTGACATTGAGAATTGGGATTGTAGCTGTAAAGGATGGTTGCTTACGGGGTTGCCTTGTTGCCATGCTATTGCTGTTTTGGAATCATACGGGAGGAGCCCATATGACCATTGTTCTAGATACTTCCATGTCGAGACATACCAGCTGACGTATGCGGACTCTATTCACCCTATACCTAATGTTGAACGGCTAGTGGATAGTGAAGCTGAAGATGGTACCGTTCTTGTAACCCCTCCACCCACTATGAGGACTCCTGGTAGGACCAAGATAAGGAAGGTTGCACCTGGTGGTCGTATTGGACCTTCTGATTTCCTTAAACGCCAACTCCAGTGTGGCAAGTGTAAAGGGCTCGGTCATAATAAGCGATCGTGCAAGTAGGTGTTTTTGTTATTTTTTTCTAACTATTATACCCAGAACAAATTTCACATATGGTCCCTGTGGTTTGCTTAAAAAGCATGGACTGGATCTCGCTTTAATACTAATTACAGATATGGTCTCTAAAAACTCTTTGCTTTCACAATTGGTCCCTGAAGCATGAACTAATGTCACTATTGGTTCATCGGTTAATGCAATCAGTTTTGCTGTTTCTCAAAAAGGGATTAAGGGCGAGGGACCAAATATAAAGCAAACCTTTTTTTTTGTTTTGGGTAAAGGGTTACCCCGGTAAAGTATATTAATCACAATAAAAGTTAAGTATTTTTCAAGATTTAGTATCAGTGAGGGAACAATGTCTTAATTTTGAGCAAGCCACAAGGACCATTCATTTAATTTACACTAATCATCATATTGTTTTATAACCCTAACCTGTCTTGATAAAAATTGTTTTTTTTTGTTGCAGAGAGATTGAGGATGTTGCAAGTGGCCAAAGATAATAAAGCGGATGGCTGTGGAACCTCTGGGCCGAGTTGGTGTTTCAATTTCTTAGGCTGTTAGTGTTCTGGTTTTTCTGTCTAATGTAAATGCTGATAGTTATTTCATTAGCAGGCGTTGCTTTTGGTAAAGATTTTAAGTAGAGGTTAGTGTAGTATTGGATGGTTGGTGCTTAATTGTTTGACTAATGCTTAATTGTTACTGTTCTGGTTTTTCTGTCTAATGTAAATGCTGATAGTTATTTCATTAGCAGGCGTTGCTTTTGGTAAAGATTTTAAGTAGAGGTTGGTGTAGTATTGGATGGTTGGTGCTTAATTGTTTGACTAATGGTTAGGTTTTTGTTTTAAACATTTTCACAGCCTTTTTATGCACAGTGTAGTAGTTTGACTTTGTAATTCGCTTTATAAATCCTCTCTTGGCTTTGTAATTTCATTATTTGCAGTTACGGCTCTCACACGAGTCCAAATACTTTATTTTTCACTGCAGATTCTTAGATGTATGCCATTCTTTATGCTTTTGACATGGTAACATTTGTCTGATTTCGTCTTTCAAAACACCCTTTTAATTCTAGCAGCAAAGATTTGGAAACGCCATGATGGGAGTTAAATCTTAGACTTGCTTTTTGTAGGGCATCAAGTCTATGGTGAGTGTAACTAAGCGACTTCTTTGAACTGCAAAATAGTTGAGAGTGACGGGCAAAATACCACTGATTTTATATGATTTACTCACTTGGGTGTCATCTCACTCATCTGCATGTTGCTTCTTGTTCATTGTCATTTGCGTCAACTCGTGTAATATTACCTTGTTTACACCTTGTTACAGAACATTTTCTATATCACGGTTCAATATGCCAAAAATGAAGTACTGGTGCATATGTTAAGATTTAAAATTTAGGGTAGAACGAATATTTCTCATTTCATATTCTTTTTTTTCTTTTTCTTTTTATCTTTAGATATATAGTATCCATCGCTTTAAGAACATACGAACTTATCCATACATTTTTTTATAACCATTAACAACCCAACGATTTATATCCATAACAACATTTGCAGCACACGTTCTTCCTAAGCCTCAGCATCCCTCTGAAGCTTCTTGTAAACAAACCCTTTCGCCAAAACCACATACATAACTAAACCAAACCCACTCAAACATGCCAAAAGCCAATAAAAACCATCGAGGTGTAGCTTGTTTATATTATTCCCCTTCAACCATTCATCGCCACGACGTGCAGTAACCATTTGTATGACTGATATCAATGCAGTGCTCATGAAGCTCCCTACACCCAAAATACTTAAATAAGCCGCAGCTCCCATACTCCTCATTTCATCCGGGACCTGATCATAAAACAACTCCTGCAGACCAACGATTGTTAGCATGTCTGCTACACCCATCAGGACAAACTGTGGTACTAACCACCAGGCGCTCATTGGAAGATTTGGATCTGGAACATCCATTAGTCCTTGGTCTTTTACAACACTGATCCTTTTGGATTCAACTAGAGCTGCTACCATCATTGTTAAGATTGAGAAGAATATCCCAAAGCCGATTCGTTGTAGCATTGTGATTCCCGAGGGTTGCTTAGTGAGGCGTTTAGCGGCTGGGATGATGACGCGTTCATAGATTGGGACAACGGTTAAGATGGTTAGGCCAACTATGACTTGAAATGATGCTGGTGGGATTTCGAAATGGGTAGAGCCGATGGTGCGGTTTAAGGTGCCGGCTTGTTTGGTGTAGAAGGTGCCGAGTTGAGCTATTACTACGGTGAATATTGTGCAAGATATCCAAATCGGAAGTAGGCGGATGAGGAGCTTCACTTGCTCTACCTCGTTCACGGTGCAGAGTCTCCACTCCTCGTGTTTTGCCGAAGATTTGTCTCTGTCGTCTATTATTGCTGCCTTGTCCAAAAATCTGTTGTATTTAGTTTATCATCACTACTTGTCTCAAGATAATTGCATGGAAGGAATAACATAAAGTTTCAAATGTGAAATGTGCATACTTGATGCGGGTTTTAGTTAGCTTTACGTAGACTTGCATGTAATAACAGACTCGTTAAACTGTATTTTGTTGTTAAAATTTGAACATAAGCCGTGATTTTTAAACAATATAAAATATCGGACAATATTTTTTAGACGCAGATTACCTGAATTGATTGGTCCGGGCCAAGTATCTTGTTTTGGCATCACCACTTTCCTCTCCTTCTACATACATATCGAACTCCTTTTCTAGGGATAACTTTCTCTTTCTGAGCGCTGCCACAATCACCCGAGCCACTTTTGTAAGTGGGTTCCGCACCTTAACCTCCTGACGATATGTACTTTTCCCAGCTAAGAACACTACAAATGCCGCTGCCACCACGATTGCAGTTATAGCATACCCCAAGACCCAACTACGGTTGTCTTGAACATAACTCACTACTAGTGTGGCAGCTATGGCTCCAAACACAATCCCCAAATACCACCAGTTAAAAAATGAGCTCTTGGCTGCTTTTTCTTCTGGTATATCTTCATCAAACTGGTCAGCAGCAAATGTTTGAATACAAGGACGATGACCACCTTCACCAACGTTGATTACATGAAGTGCGATAAAGAATGGTAGTACTCGATGTTTCACTGGTATTATCGCCACAGATATAACCAACATCACTAGCCCCTAGTACACAAATTGTCAAAGGAAAAAAAGTGTGACAGATATTTTTCTTTCAATAAAGCTACTAAGCTATAATGCACGTCTAGTAGTATACATGTAACTAGTTGTGAGATAAGGGGTACTAACTGAGGTCGTTTTTATCAAAATTTGTAGTTGGTTAAAGTGTTAAAAACAGCAAATTTGCTCAAACCTTAACTTGAATGATGGGTTAAACGGAAAGATAACTTGTTTAGAAGTATAATTCTCTATATTTTTTCGAGTTTGGGTCATAGATCCGAAAAACCATACTTAATCTAAACCATGTTGTTTCAGGGTTAGTTGTTGGTTGCGTGGGTGGTGAGTTTATTCGCAATCGCAAACTCTTCCTTGTAATCAACCTGAGAATATGATACTAACTCTTAATAATTTTAATTTTTTCCTCTACCCAAAATAAACCATGTTTTATGGGTATCATTACTTGTGAAGTTACACCATGGTACATGAGTAGATTACTTAGGGGCTTGGGGAAGGGATGTTTGGCTAGGAGAGGTCTCAAGTTCGAGTCCCACCGCTTCACAAGGGCCATCAAATTTCATGCATTTCTATTATATATATACACGATATGAGAATCGAGTTTAATTAGCTCATTCACTACTCATACATATGTATATATTATGTGTGTGCTTAAAGGCCTCTTTGTGGTAATGACACGGGAGCACTAAAATCCACGAGTCGGCCCTCACTATGAACATAAATGCACTATAATAACACATGGTAATAACATTTAGTTAATTTTGTTCATAAAAATAATATCAAGTTAATACTTTGTAAATAAATCACATAATGAAATTATGTATAACAAAGATTACACTTTAAACTAGTAAAATATGATTTTTACAGCATTATATATAAAAACGTTACAAAACTTTATGGCCCGAAAAAATAAGCAAATTGCATGGAACACGTGACATGAAGATTTTAAGTATGACACTTTACCAACCAAAGTCATCTAATTCTCCAAGAAATGCATAAATGTTGTGACAAATTCAGTCCCGGCAAGTAACCACTACAATGCCACTAATTAAAAAACATTCATTAATTATTGATTCATGAATTGGATAGTAAATTTACTTTTATTTTTATATCCAGATCAACAGTAAGTAAGTTAATGATAATTCGATACCTTAGATATCATTTATAGAATCAATGTTATTTTATAATGAATGTTTGTGTGAAAAGTGTAATTTCTTTAAAGACGAATAAATTATTTTTGTGTCATCTCAGATTTCATTTGAACATTAGCGTTTTTTACAAGAATAACCCGTTGATATTCGTGTTTGCATGCAGTAACCCACAAAAACTGAAAAAAAATCCAATTTAACCCAGATGATCGCGCATATAATGTGGTGATGAACTCGAATAAAACGTGGCTCGTCCTGATTCGAAGTTGTAATTTACGAAAACAAAAAGTTTGCCACATAGGATGATCGTCACATTTTTGTGGTGATGAACTTTTTTTATTTTTTTTTGTTAGTGGGATTGGGGAGCGTGCCAAGATTATTTAAGTGGTACTAGGATTTATGGTTTTTTTTGTGATCCAAAAAGATTATAAAGTGATATCGGGAATGTTTGTGAACGTTTTAGACTATCTATACGTTGTATAAAATTTTGTTTTTGTGGTCATTTGTGTTCTCCTTTATGAGCGCTACACAATGAAGTAATATTTGTTGGAAATAGTTTTAATATGAATAAGATATCATGTAGCAAAGTGTGTCACTTGCGCGTTTTTACCGAATAAAAAACACCATACACCTTCAATAAGGTTGGTCATGTACTCTTGTACATGTGATGTTTACTATGTTGTAATGCTTTCAATGGCTACCGTTAATTTAAATTTTCAATTATGTACATAACAAAAACAAAAAACAAAATTATTGAAAAAAACGCGCAAATGACACACTTTGCTACATGATATCTTATTCATATTAAAACTATTTCCAACAAATATTACTTCATTGAGTAGCGCTCATAAAGGAGAACACAAATGACACAAAAACAAAACTTTATACAACGTATAGATAGTCTAAAACGTTCACAAACATTCCCGATATCACTTTATAATCATTTTGGATCACAAAAAAAACCATAAATCCTAATACCCTTAAATAATCTTGGCGCGCTTCCCAATCCCACTAATCAAAAAAAATATTAAAAAGGTTCATCACCACAAAAATGTGGCGATCATCCTATGTGGCAAACTTTATGTTTTCGTAAATTAAAACTTCGAATCACGACGAGCCACGTGTTATTCGAGTTCATCACCACATTATATGCGCGATCATTTGGGTTAAATTGGATTTTTCAGTTTTTGGTTGTTACTGCATGCAAACACGAATATCAACGGGTTATTTTTGTAAAAAACGCTCATAATATTTTATGTGAAAGTACACATAGATGTTTAGATTGTAAAAGGGTTAGCTATTAATACTCTTTGGCCACGAAAGATATAAAAAGTACCACCTTCACTCTTCTTTGTCTCTCAGTCAACAATATAATATAATTTTTTTAGTTTTTTGTTTTGTATTTGTTTACTGTTCAAGATTTTTCAGTTGTTAAATTTTATAATTTATATTCTGCACTTTCTGTTTTATAACAAAAACAAAATTATAAAACTAAAAAAAATTAAAAAAAATGAGAAAACACAAAAAAACACAAAAGAGTATATGCAAACACATTAAGAGGTATGAATAACCAACATAAAGTCACTGACTTTTTTGTTTTCCTATTTTGTTATTATTGTTTTTCTTTTTAAGAATGAAGTCAACGTTAGCTACATCATGTGTAATATTGAATTAATCATATCATATTGATTTTTGACTCTCAAATGTTATACCGTATCTACATGTATAGTATCCGTCTCAAAATAAATATTCATCCTTTTTAACTTTGGGATGTCGCGAAATAACTGTTCGCTTTACGTTTTAACTAATTAGATTGATAGAAAGTATTGTTAGTGAGAAATCCTAAGAATTTGAGCAAAATAAACATAAACATTTAATTTAAGACTGAAGCAAATAAGTGTTGAATAATTATTTTTTATAAGACTAGTAGTAGTATAAGGTTAGGCATGTTTAGAGATATGATAACATATAGTAGTACGTAGTAGAAAAGAAATGAAAGAAAGTGGTATTACCAAGAGATAGGTAATGGATGAGAAGAAGATCATGTTGAATCGACCAAAATAAGAATCCGCTAAAAAACCACCAACAAGGGGAAACAGGGCTGCGACACCATGCCATACATTCACATTTTGGGCAGCTGTAGCAACAGGTTGTTTTAGAACAATTGTTAGGTATCTTATCAGATTTCCTGATACCCCATAGTAAGCAAATCGCTCTCCGATTTCCACAACTGTAACATCATATCAACACGTCCGACCCATAATAAAACAGAATATATTTGTCTAGTATATACGGATATATAAGATGCTACAGAAATAAAAAAAAAAAGCTTACATATGATGAAAATGGCGGATTTCCAACCACCTTTGGTAGGTTTGTTTGAACAAGTGTTGTGGTCACATCTTGAAGTCTCCATTGCCATTTAACCAAAAGTGGTGTCAAGTTTAAATTCAAGTGTGTAAATTCAAGTGTTATTTATAAGAGAAAGAGTTGGGGAGGGGGGAGTTACTTACATTTGCTTGCTTACATAATACTACACCTTTTTGGCAGAATACAACAAATGTAATATAAGGGTTTTAATTCTAACATTTTATTATATTGATTTTTTTTTAAAAGAAAATTGTTAGAGAGTAACTCAGTAAGAGAGCTGGGTATCCTCGTGTCAAATGGTTGGTGCCGTTGGCAAAAAGTACTGCTGACACGTCAGCAAAAAACCCTATGATACCAGAATTTCTTTGGCACCACATTTTATGCGGTATCCATTGGCATTAGAAAATGTGGTGCTGTTATCCTAATTTTTTTTTCATTTACATAAAATTACATAAAAATAAAAAGCATAATACGTAAACAAGAAATAAACACTATGAGAGACTTATAATGTCAACTCATTAGGTTATGTCTCATTTGTTATTTTTATGTAATTTTATGTAAATCGTAAATCTAAGGCTATGAAAAAAAAAGGATTATAAAATAACAAATGAGACACTCAAACTAATCTTATCCACTCATTTTTATCTTCTTTCTGTCTTCTTCATCTTCTTCCTGCGTAACCATGAAAAAAAGAACTGTTTCATTAAAACACAAACACGAAAACACACACACAAACACACACATGACACACACATAAACACAAAAATAAAAAAAATAAAAAGAAAATCTCAACCGTGTGGGCTGGTAACCATGGCACGAGCAGCCATGGCGCCAACCCAGTAACCGTGCGCCGTTGAAATGCATCGGCTGGTGCCATGATGCAAGGCTACCAGCCATGTGTACCGAATGCTCTAAATTAGGACAAAACATATGTGTTTGTCTGTGTAATATATACTTTATTTTTCAATATGAAAACGATAAATCCAATAAGGTCTTGTTATTCTGATTGCTTAATTAGGTTGGGTTTTCTACATAAAAATGCGCGACCAAGTAGGGTGGTAATCGAGTAGTGTTCGTGTTTACCTGTTCGGGTTGGCGGGTTATTATAACCTCCACCTAAACACGACCCATTTATTAATCGTGTCAAGAACCACAACCCTAACCCAGACATGTATAACATGTGTAACCCATTTGTAACCCGTTTAACATATTTAAGTAAATAGGTCAAGCGATAAATAAGTTTGGTGGTTTATCGATTTAACTAGTTTATCTGCAAAAATGATATAAGAATCTAAAAAGTTATAAACATAAACAATTCCAATGATATCTAAGTTATAATTGTAATTTAATCATATTAAGTACATAAAGGTAACATAAATCCAAGCTATATATTTTATTTTTTGACGCTTATATATACTTAAACGAACCCAAACACGACCTGTTTATTAAACGGGTTAGACGGGTTGAACTGTTTTTGACCCAAACTTGTTTATCCTCAACCCAACCTGTTTAACTTCATGTCGGGTTCGTGTCGTTTATCGTGTCGTGTCGAGAATTTCCACCCCTACGACCAAGTATTTGTGTAACTGCTACTGCCACCCAAAATTATTACCCTTATATAGAATAGCGAAGCAAATGACATTGTTTTTTAGGTGCAAAAACGACATCGTTTTGGCGGTGGAATGGGCCGAGTGTGAATGGGTTGAGCCAAACTGCGTTGATCTAGGGTTAAACGACGTCGTTTTGGGATGGCACTGACAATTTGAAATTGCTACTAAACTAAACGATGTCGTTTTGCATGTTAAAAATTGCCATAAATAAGCAATGAAAACAAGAGCCGGGCACCGGCAAACAAAACCAGACACACATAAACACCAACAAATCGACACACACATACACACACACACTGTTGGTTCCCGCCCAAGAACGTTAAAACGTAAATTAGTGGGTGCATGTGTTAGCCTTAATTTTATTAAGTCAAACAAGAATGTAATCGGCCATCTTAGTTTATATTAATCTTAGTTTGTAATAGGCTAGTCAGGTTTAACGGGCTTGGACTTTAAGCTAATATTGTCCATGTTTCAGGCCAAAGCCCAACAAATAGCCAAGCCCGACCCAATAACAAAGCCCACGAGCCATCCATGGCCTTGAACTATAAATACTGTGGAAAACTAGAAGGGGGGTTAAATAGTTTACCGCTTTTTGATTTAATAGTTATGTTTGTTTATAAAAACTTAGATTTGACTTTTTGTGAATTCAAAACTTGCACAATATGAACAATGTAAATAAGTAGAAGCAAATAAAAGATAAGAGTTGGAAAGATCAAACCACAACACAAGGATTTATAGTGGTTCGGTTACGAAGCTCCTCTTCGGCCTACTCCACTCCCCGAGCACCTAACTCGAGAGTTTTCTTCACTATGTCAACAAGCTCTTTTATGGCGGAGAAAACCGTACACAACGTTGCTTATATCTATTTTCGACACTAAGCTAGATGTCGAGTTCTAATCTTAGTAGAACCAATAATCACAACACAACTTCACCAATTTGTTCAAACGACTTTACAAACTT
Organism: Tanacetum coccineum; assembly: GCA_026074375.1. Classification (NCBI taxonomy): domain Eukaryota; kingdom Viridiplantae; phylum Streptophyta; class Magnoliopsida; order Asterales; family Asteraceae; genus Tanacetum; species Tanacetum coccineum. The sequence goes on from BQNB010019178.1 coordinate 20,444, forward strand.
CAACGACTATTCACAACTTCCTCACATAACTTAGCTTAACACCTTTGAACACAACTTGACACAACTTCATACCACTTCACGACTTCACAACTTCACACCTTCACTACTTGTCCTCACCACACTACTTATGTCACAACTAACTAACACTACTAAAAAGAATCACCAAGATCCAACTATACTTACAATAATCACCAAAACCTAATAACTACACAACTTTACAAGATTTACAAATGATTTACAAGATATGGTGTGAATGCAATAAGATTGCAATGTATACTTGGGTTGTAATACTTCTTCAATTAATGATGGAAGTATTCTTCTCTTGCACTTGAGGAATTGAGCTTGGATCACTTGGAAACAAAGCTTTATGATTAAATGATCAAAGGATTTAGAGAGATGTGTGGGCTGTTTTAGAACAGAAAGAATGAGTGCAAAAGGTGAGAAAAATGTTGGGGAATAGTCCAGTATTTATAGGACAAGCTGGAGGAGCGGGGTCTATGGCCGGTCCCCTTAAATAGGGTGCCGACCCCCTTATAATTAAGGGGGCCGCCCATGTATTTAAGGGGGCCGCCCATTTTCAGACGCTCCCCTTTTTGTCCTATTCAGGGGAGGTGTTTACTGGACTTTTTCTAGCCGTTTTAGGTTCGAAAATTTGAAATTCAAAATGTTTATTTTGAATAAAACATTTCTTTTAAATGTAGAAAATGTTTTGTGATGTTTATAAAAATGTTTATAATATTTTATAAAAGTTTGAGGTTGAATAAAAATTTCTTTTGATCATAAAATGCATTAAGCATTTATTTATTCATACCTTTAAGTGATGTAAATGTTGAAATGAGAATTTACTCCTAATTACTTGTTTACGTTTAATTTTACGTTGAACGTTTTTATATTTTGTGATTATCAAAACGTAAAGATGTGAAAGATATTAATAATGTTTTTAGGCATTATATTTCTATCAACAAATACCACCCTCCTAACATGTTAGGAGGGTGTTGGTTGTTATTTTTCTCACATAGCAATCCATCATCCTTTCCTTTCTCTCTTATGTATTTCTCTCTCTAAAAGTCTTTCTCTCTCTAGCTTATTATTAGTTTCAGTTCATATGTGCTTAATGGTAGCTTATTTGGTTGTGATATGGATTAGATATTTGGGATAACAGCATGTAAGTCATTGATTCTTATTTATTCGGTGATGGTATTGAGAATTGTGGGTTTTGGCTTAGCCATTTAAACTTTTAATTGTTTTAGGGGTTGGTCGTAATGATGCGCCTGATTTTCTATGGTTTGTGTTTGGTATTGTTTTGTAAGTTAAAGTTGCTTCATGTTGTAGTTTTCAGGGGTTTTTAGATCTATCCATTTAATTTTATGATTGTTTTGAGGGTCTTGGCCAGGATAATGGGTAGGACAATTGATTAGGCTGGCGTATCATGATAGGTAGATAAAAATGTGGTTAAAGGTCTTAGGGGTTGTGTTCCCCATTGATTGTTAACAATTTGTCGTTGCATGTTGTAGTTTTATAGTATTTTGTAAATTTAATTAGTTGACATTTCACCTCCCTCATACCTTACTCCAGCGAGATTGGGTATGTTCTTGTTGTTGTAGATTTAATTAGGATGCGGTTGTTGCGTGTTGTGGTTGTGCTGTTATTTGGTTGGTTTAGTTGTATTATTGATGGCATATTGTTTCATTAACTTTTTTTAATGTGTTGATGATTTGTTGCTTATTAAGTAGAGGTTAGGTTGTAGATTATTTGCTTATTGTTGGCATATTGTTTCATTTACTTTTTCTTAATGTGTTGTTGATTTTTTGCTTATTAATTGGAGGTTAGGTTGTAGATATGGTGTATTAATTGCTAGAATTAGGTGAAAAAACGATATATGCACGCGATAATAATATAGACAGTGGTTTGTTTGGTCTTGATATGGAGGTGCTAGGCTTTCTGTTTTGCATTACCTTGGTTTGGTTTTCTGGAAATGTAAAAAAATATATAATGCCCGCTGAAGCTGGTACAAGCATTTCGTAAAGAAGAAACGGTTTATGGGTTATGAATGGAGAAAAGGAGAGAGTAACGCACATAGAGCCTAGAATTAGTGTAATCCTATGTGATTCAATTAGTTGTGGTGTTCTAGATTGTGCTTAAACTAATGGCCGTTTGATGTGGGTGTTGCGACTCATAAAGAGTTTTACAACTCCTTAGGCAGTGTACCTAACCGTTGTAGTGTAGTATAGAAAAGACTCGGGGGTTGTTATCGTTCTCTAGGGGAATAGGTTGGGAAGGCTCGAACAGAATATAACACAGGTCTAAGGGTTGAGAGAAGATTATTTTTGTATTTTATATTTTTATAAAAAGCAGGTAAAATTCTGGTTTGAGAGGTTGGTTTTGGTTTTAACTAATTAAACTAATAATAAATCTAAACTACTTTGGTGAAAACTTATATGGTAAACGAACGTATTTACTTAATCATGCACTACTCCTCAGTTTGCTTCTCCTAATCCTATTGCTTTGTCACACTTGTGATGATCTGTGTAAGTATTTCCTAGGTCATGAACAGATTACACGAATCCGTCGTCTATGTAATTATCTGTTAAGGCAACGCATAGGTAAGGTAGTAAGAAGATGATTACAAGGCCCCTAAGAGTACATTACATGCATTAAAACACTTAAGAGGGATCGACCATATTAGAGGTAAGGTAGTATGAAGAATGTTACCGATGATATCCTTTTTGACACACTCGCGTTTTCCTAGACGTCTATGCTAATTTTATATCTTATGGCCAGTTTTCTAGAGCCTAACGCGCACATCCATCACAAGAAGCAATATTAAAAGGATCTACAAACTAAGTTTCATGCAATCATAAGTAAATACTAATGGATCTAGCCTAGTACATTATAAGGAGGCGAAGAACAAGAATCAATCAAACAACACATAGACATATTGAATGATAAAAGATAGAAGACTTCACTTGATTAAAACATGTGTTTAAGGCTGACATAATCGACTTTTAATATTAGGGTTCTTGTGAATGATAAAAGAACCCTATTATTAAAAGTCGATTATAACTTTTGCTAACTCATTACAATCAACTAATTACAGACCCCAATCAAAAGGATCAACAAAACATGGAGCGTATTGAGCTCTAATGGGGGTAATAGGTGACTTCTTCCCTAATTCTTCATAAGATAAAAACTACAATGATTTCCAATCATCCCAAAACTATATACACTGATAAATGACTCGACTTAGCAACTATGTACTCCTGCAATAACTAACTGGGTTTACAATAATGTACTAAAAGCGAGTACATACAAGGAAGGCTAAGGCGATTTGGGTGTAACATTGGGTGTAAACAATGTTCTTCATTAATAATCCAGAGTCCATCAGAAAATTATGAGAACCGTGAAAAGGATAGGCTCAGAGGGGTGCACTAGGGGAATCCTGCACTAAAAATGAGTGCATGGCAAGGATGTGGGATAGTTATATGATCGAGGTGACCATAATAACAAATACAAGTTTAAAACATGTTTTTATCCTAGTGCCTCTTATCATTTAGCAAATCCTAATTCTCAATATGCAGTCTCGAAATGCATCACAAAAAGAAGTTTTAGAATTTAATACACTACCGATACACTCTCATATAATTTTAACTGATACTAATGCTCCAGAAAAGGCGACAAAACTACATATGCATGAACACATCCATGGACGCGATATATATGGTTGCTCTTTCCTTAACTCGAGAAAGCTAAAGGTAAAATTATCTTAGGTATCATTAATGGATACTTGAATTCCTAAAGATCTAAAGGCGGTCCTCACATTTTTAGGGTGGAATTTTTAGAGAGTTTTTGTGCTAGTCATATAATTCTTATCCATGAGACGCCAATAATACTCAGTTTTCGTTGGTATGTGTCATAATTTTTTTTAATTTGGGTCAAAATTACCGTCTATGCTATGTTTCGATATATTACTCATCATTTTAAGGACAAAGAAAATGACAATTGAAGGAATAGTTTCTAAGGTTTATTTCCCTTACACTTATTTTGAACATTGTCCCCAATGTTTTTAAAAGTACTCGTAAAACGAAGGAAAAGAAAAAGACGAAAGAAACTAGTACTCCCCTGGTTTGCTTAATAATGGAGAAAAAACACATGATAACTGGCTAAATGTCATCCAAGAGTCGTCCACATAAAACTCCTAAGAACTACTGGGCTTCTTCTCATCAAATATAACCTGTAAATAAAAGAGAATAAACAATTACACCTGGCCTAATGATATATACAACAAAACTTTTAGGGTTTTGACTCTAAAAAAGCAGTAAAGATATGATGAATGTGTTAATGTAATCGTGGTTTTCTGCAGGTTTTTTTAAAGAAAATTACAAATTTTGGAAATTATACAAAATTAATTTTCGAAAATTTAAAGAAAATATGAAATTTACAAGTGATGGAGACGTGACGCCGTCAAGATTAATCTTGACGCCGTCTCCATACACTGTAAATAAATTCTTCTTCGTTTTCTGGAAAAAAATTCTACACGCAAATCTATTAGTTATTTCCTGTAGAAAATACTACATAAAACCTGAGATTAATTATCACAATCATATGACTCGAAACTGACACAAGACGCGAATTAATCTAAACAATTTATTTAATATGTTTGAAATGGTTCTTAGAAACCGGATTTTCCTTTAATAATTTTTATGAAATGCCTTTGATTGCAATTAAGACGAGGTTAAAGACAAAATAAAGCATGATCACATAATAATTCAAACATAATAAAACCAAGAGTAAATTTAAAACACACAAGACACTCCTAAAATCATTCAATGAAAATTCATAAAGATAATCCGAACAAATATCCAAGATACAATCCTAAATTATTACAAACCAACATTGTTCAACAAGGAAAGACAATAGAGAGTGCGAGAATTTAAACAAGCATAATCAATAAGAGTCATCATGAGCAGGGTCGTAACGGTACTCATAGCCGAGAGGCATGTGTCCGTTGTAGCCATAAGGGGGATAGCCTGCCTCGCGCCCTAGGAATGGGTCAATCTGAAGATGTAGCTCAAGGTTGTCACGAGTGGACAAGTACTGAAACTGGCGGACGGTGTGGTCATACATCCAGTTAGCTGCTGGTCTTGCACGGTCATCCATCCCTCTATTTGCCCTCATCTATTATCCATTTGATCCATCCATAATCCTTGGCGGGCCTGCCAATCTCCTCTATCATATTTTGGTACATGTCTGCGGATCCACCAACTTCCTTCTCAGCTGCCCCGTCGGCCTCATCACCTTCCCCAGCTTCACGTGCTACGGCCCAGTAACATGCTCCTCTATGGAGCTCCATGACAATCCCCATTGCAATCAATGACTTTTTCTTAAAAACGTGGGCCGGAGGCTCCACACTCAATACATCTATCATCTCAGTATTCAACAGCCCAAAGGATCGGGCAATCCGAGTCACAAACATTCCTCCATAAATAAATTTTTTATCCCTAACATCCTTGAGGTACTTAGTTAGCCAATAGAGGATGTTGTAACCGACCCCTAGGGCGTAGATGCAGTAGAGGTAGAAGAGGTCAATCTCGGTGATCCTTTGGGTGGAATCCTTCTGTCCCAAAATGGTTGTTGTAATGTAACGATGAGCCAGCCTAACCCTTGGACCCCTCACTTCCTTCACACTCGTACCTCCCACAACGAACTCACCATCCCCAATACTTGGCTAAAATCCAAGCAGTACGTGATTGGCCTTTATAGTTTTAGCCCTACGCAAACCACTTAGAGTGCTATCCTCCTTAGACTGATTCTCGGAGTACAAACCAAGCCTCTAACCCAACTCCAAAAGAGATATCTTTCTTTCCTCACCTCCCAACCTAAACTTAACACCCTTGTGCTCAGGTTCATACCTACAAGCAATCGACTCAAACTCAATTGAAGCAAAGAATTCACGAACAAGCTCATGATAAATACGTTCGTTGATTTGGAGAAGGTTTGCCCATTGGGGGCCGAAGAAGGGGTCGGAGTGGATGCTCTTGAAGAAGCTTGTATTAAGGCCATGGTTGGCAAGAAATTCCCAATCAAGAACATTCTCGGAGTAGATGGGGTGCATTGCAAGAGTATCGTTATGCATTTGATGAACGCCATCGTCAAATATCCCGAATCCACAAATCCTTTCTTCTAATGAGACTTCACGGGAGATAGAGGATTGGCCCCTTGTGTTCCTAGCTCTTTTGCTCATGGTTTACATCAAAACCAATATAAAAACGAATTGAATTAGGCCATTATTTTTTACAATATCTGCTTAGAGGGTCTAGACGACATCAAGATTTAGGTCCGACGCCGTCACAACGACTCTTGTTTGAAAATGAGATTACGAGTGAAAATTAAGCTATCTTCCGATAAATCCATTGCCAAACACCCCCTTAAGGTCAGACCCTAAATGAATAGTTCAAAAATCATTGCTTTTTGACCTAAATCCGGATTATTTTTTATAATGAGTTAAGATTAAGTAACGAAACACCCTTACCCTTATTGATATTTTGATTACTTAGATTCGTGCACTAATTATTCGCTTAATTTATTAATAAATTAGATTTAAATTGGGCATACCCGAATTTAACAATGAGATGAAAAGATAGTGGGGGGGAGGAGAGAGCGGGGGGGGGGGATGGATTACTTACCGAATGGGATATAGTTTTCCCCATGAAATAAACAAGCTTAATGGTGATTTTAATAGAGTTGGGGTTTTTTTGAAAAGTGTTTATAGAAAAGAAAGAGAAGAGGGGTGGGTGTATTTAAATCTGACCGAATCCGACGCGACGACGTCGCATGAAAACCAGACACCGTCAGAATGTTAAATTGTATTAATTTTCTTTTATTTCAAAAGTCATTACCAACCCGGTATCACAAGTATCCTCTCTCCCCGGTTTCAAATACGCGATTGGATATCATTAATTTGTGAAAAAATAGGGTGAAAGAACATGCTATTTAACTTGCGAACTCACCAAAGGTCAAGCATTGACAAGGTGATGAATGATTCGTTGAGGTATTTCCCGCGTCATGTCGGGTCCTGATGGTTTGGTTACCTATTTTCTGGGTTTAAATCCAAAGGTACTCTTCCTCATAAGGGGTAGACTGGGAAAGATTGTGTGAACGTATCTGACACATAGGACCATTATCAGGACGAATTCAAGGAGTACGAGGATACCACTTTTGTGAGAGTTTATGATTATTAAGGGTCTCTAGTTTCTCGAATTCTCATGATACTTGTGATCTTCCTCAATCTTTTTGGCTCTAATTTCTTCCATCCTATTTCTTCCTTAAATTTTTCCCACAACCTCCGAATGAAGTTGCATGAAATCACCTCAAATATCCACCCATGTACTCCTTTGAGTTTTCTTAACCTTTTCATCTTGGTCGAGAATGAAATTCATACATAGATCCTTTAATGCCTCTGGTGTGATGGGTTCTGGGGGTAGTTGACGCATCATGTTGCTTGATATCCCAAAAATGTTTTCACTTCTCCCTATTATTGAGATTGCATCTTTCATAAGCGTATCGACATGGTTCTCCATGATTCCTAATAATTGTTTAATGTCGGGGTTTTTGTAGTTAAGGCTTCCTTCTTCTGGCAAGATGGGGTCATTTCATCCTTCATCCTCATATCGAGCTAATTCCTTGATAGTGGCCCAGGCTTTTTCTGCACTCATTTTCCTTAATCGGCCTTCGGCGGCGTAGTCCAATGTCCTTTTCAGGGTGTGATCGATGAGTACAAACTTTCAACGAGCAGTACTAACCTTTAACTGGCAGTATAAACTTTTTAAGGCCAGCAGTACAAAGTAGACACGAACAGTATTAACTTACTTCCAAAATCGATATCCCATACAAGCATGAGACATAGTAATACAAACTTATTCTCGGCAGTACAAAGTACATAAGAAGTACTAAGTGATCCTCTTAAACAAGCAATACTAACAAGAACATACTTAGCAGCAGTACTAACTTGGTAAAGCTAGCAGTATTAATTCATAATGAGCAGTACTAATATACCTGTTGCCAGCAACTTCATTATTAGTCATACTCCACATCAATCAAATCCAATAAAAACCTGCTTGTGTGAATTAGGGTTTTCTGAAAAACCCTATCATTAAAAATCGTTCACCATAAGTTATTCCAAGCAGCAAATGTAAAATCATATTGAATCATCAAGCCGCTAACCCTTCTTGGAAACGATCATGAATCTTTGTACCTTCATACTTCAATCACAACGAGCATGCCATGACTTGGATCAATAGGAACGGTTTAAAAATAAACGTTCCAAGCAAGTTCTTCTATTCTTATTTTGGAAAGGTTTACATAAAAACGTTCCAAACCTTGTTGTCTTTTAGAATTATTTTATTGTAAAAACGTTCCAATACATATGCTCTTTTGGAACACTTTAAACAAACAAACATTCCTTTTCATGTCACACATCGTACAGCTTTGAGACGAATTAGGGTTTAGTGCCAATAATTGAAAACCCTAGCAGAAACACACAAACAAATAAATCAATAGTGTTTCATATGCTATTGATTAACATTGACTATCTGTTGCACCGTTGTTCTCCACGTTCCTGTTTGATTAAATTGGGGTTTACCAAAACCCTAACACACCGAATGTAACCATAACTTCCAAAACAGAAACTTCGACTTCATTGCTTCATAACATCGACACAAAACAACCTTGTTGATCCTAGATATCACGAGCCCCATGGCTCTGATACCAATTGTTGGATCGTTTAAGCTCAAGATTGTTTAGATCTTTATATCTAGGACCATGAATAATAATGATTAATAAATTTGCACAACGGAATAATAATACAGAATCAAAGTTATTCTAACAAGGTTTTTCATCATTATCTTTGTTGATACAATGACTACTATGTTAGGTCTTATTTATCTTGAATCATACATTATCAATCATGGAAGCTTAGAGAGAATAGTAGTGGAGGGAAAGTATTCAAATTTCAAATGTTATAAATGGAGGGAAAAGGAAAAATGTTTATTACCAAGCATCACCCTCTAATGATGATTAGAGGGGTATTTATAGGAGAAGGAAGGAGCCTTCCCTTCTTTTATTTTTCACTTCTAGTCCCTAATCTTTGGTAATTATGCTATTTCATTCTTTTAGCATAATACACCTTATTACAAGCTACTTTATACTAAACAAAATAAAGACTATTAACTAAATATAACTAAACCACATAATCGACACTTTTTATGAACCTAACAATCTCCCCCTAAGGGTCGATTATTCTGGGCGTTCTCTTCGAGGTCCAAGTGGTCTTCCATTCACATACATCTCCCATCTTCTCATTTGATTACGATGCTTCAATCTAACTTCAATCTCTTCTTCAAACAATTTCAGATACTCAACTTCATCATTGGTGAGTTCTCTTTGTACATAACCATACTTCACATCATTATTGTAACTTTTTAATCCTTCTAGTACTCTGTTCAACGTTGCATCACAAAACTTATGAATCTCTGAATGTCTCATCACCCTTTTCTCTTTCTTGCTATTCTTGTATATGATTCCATGCACGGGCTCATAGATGATAGAGAACATTCTGTGCTTTTCAACTCCTAGGAAAGTAATTGTTGGTGCAGTGATATTAATCTTCGTTTGATAGCTTTCGATTCAAGTTGAAAATCGTGATGGGGGGGCACTCTTTCCCATACACTGAACTCTGATTGACTCTGATAGAGACATATCTTGCATAAGGATTAAACTTCTTTATACACTTATTAACCCATCTGGAAGTCCGTTCTTCAATATCATCATCGTTGAAGACAATCGCTGGAAATTTATGAAGTGACAAAACGATATTCTCAGGACCTGAATTTCCTTTCTTCAAGTACAAAAGGTCTTGATTGATCAGAGATAGTGCTGGAGCTTCAGGATCTCTTTGACAGCTTTGAACTAATGGTGTGATCTTCGTGGATCTTTGTCTTAGCATCTCATCCGCCATCTTCTTCAACTTAGCTTCATCAATTGTCAAAGATATCTCTTCCATTGATTTCTTTGTGTTACTTTGCTTAGTTGAATCTCACAACATCATCAAAAAGAAGCATAAAATCAGTCCAGAATCTAATTCATCATCTGTTCTGCTTAACTGAAGTAGAAGGACCTGTTCCTCATACAATTACTTGTCCAGACATGACTCCTCCAGTACAAATGCTTCATACAAGTCCGAGTCTTCTGCTTTTTTGCACTATTCTCCCCCTCAGGATGAGCATCATCATGAAGATCGTCCTGATCTCTTGGACGAACGGCATAAGATCTACAAGGAACTTGCGCAGGAACTTCCTTCTTAACTTGCTCCGTTACTTTCTCTTTCACTAACGAGGGTAGCGTTTCATCATAGACATCATAAAAGATTATCAGCAAGTTGAGCACATGAATGTCCGAGGCAAGAACCTATTCCTTGAATTTGCAATAAGTAACCATATCGTCCCTAGTATAGTTCATGAAAGAAACTCTTGTATCTTTGAATCAATTGGGTTTTCTGATCAATGATATAAGACGATTGGTTTTTGTTAACATTGGTTCAGATGAACCTGATGATGGTGTAGATGAGTAACTGTCAATTCCTGAAGTTTCTCGATATCCGAAGATACGAGAGTAGAGAGCATACCTAGGTGATCTAGATGTGAGGATTAGTGAAATTCCTAGTCTTTCGCTACATTCTTCCCCTTCAAACCCTTCTCCTTTAATATCAACACTCATCATTATTTAATCTTCTTCGTCATCAACATATTACAGGTGAACAATATTGGTACCATCTACCATTGAAGTATCTTTGTCTGGTACTACCATCCGTGTCCTTTATAGTATCTTCCCTCCTTTTCCATAAACAATCTCCACCTCGACTTCCTTATCACTCCTGGCTCCAACCTATTGCCAGGAAAAAGATGTTTCATCATGCTAGGTGGTGAACTATCATCAACATCTCAGATCTTCAACAAGCTTCTCATCTCCTCACTGCAAGTGCTCGTAATACAGTGCTTCCTTTTCTCTTGTCTTTTTGTTTATTACGACTCTGTGTCTCAGTAAGACTAAACTTGAATCAGGTCTTGTAAAATCATTTTCATCCACTTTTTGCTGATTGCACTAAGGAAACAAGGTGGTGTTTAGTCATGCAGGAATGCCATGACGGTAATCGAAATGGATCACAGTTGATCGTTTGGAACACGTTGACTCAGTTGTCCTCCTCCGTTAGCAGGGTTATGACCTAGGGGCGCTAGTGTCCCTAAATGCGTCCCTGGGTAGACTCAGTCGGCTGTGACTGAGTCAAAGGAACATCTAGCCCAAACACCTCTGCATACATCTTATAATGCTCCGTAAGCTTCATCTCATATTTGATCATCCATGCTGGTATCCGCATCCCAACCTTGTTCTTGTTTCTTCCTGATGGTCATATCGCTTGTTAGGAGGACACAGTTCATCTGGATGAACATCAGTTGCATGTTGTTGTTGTGCCATGATGATAACTGAATGAATACAATTGAGGTGTTAGAAAACAAATAATTCTTTTGACATTTTTGTCTTTTTTCTCTCTGTCTGTTTTTATATATTCTAGCAATTCTTTTTGAACATATTTTTGATCAGTTTTTTTTTTCATGTGCTCGTTCTTGCTTTTTCTAGCACATGCCATACGCTTTATTCGAATTATTCTTTTTATTTACCATTTTTGTGTGTTCTGGCATTTCTTTTTCGAACACACTTTTGATTTGCTTTTTCGTGTACAGATTTAGCTCTCTCTTTTTGTTTTTAGAATATCCTCACTATAAATTCTTTGTGACATGATACTCTCTCAATAAGGATGAAGATTTCTCTTTTGATTTGAATCAAGACATAGTTATGAAAAATTCAAGAGAAATCCTTCAACTTCTTAAAATTGTTTTAAGAAAGAGTATCATTTTGACACAATAACAGATTTTGAGAACTTTTTCAAAAATCATGTGACAAAACTTTTCATGATGTTGATAATATTGAATAATGTAATCACAAACCCACAACTGAATGGACACTAAGTCACTCACTCCTCATTCTGTTCATTGCAGAAAACGGCCGTAGCCGGACATGACTTAGTCCACTTAAACAATTGAGATTTGAAATTAACATATTCAAGTTATAAAAACTTTGATTCTTTCACATTTGATTATGAAGCCTAAACCATGAATACAAACACATCTAATTCAATAATTGAATGGACACTAAGTCACTCACTCCTCATTCTGTTCAATGCAGAAAACGGTCAAAACCGGACATGACTTAGTCCACTTAAACAATTACGAATAGACATATATGATCCATAGCATAGAATTCATGAAAACTTGTTTCTTTGCCAAAATTATTTGTCAGATTTTCAGCACACTAGAAACTGATCGTTTTGTTTTTCACAGACATTCACACAATAAGCATTACAATCATGAAGCAACAACATTATTACATATACAAAACACTTTCACAAAACCACAAACAATTAAACTGTTTTTCACCATTAACCTTTACTGAGTTTTGACTTTTGTTGACTACCGAGTTTGACCAGTTGACCTTACCGATTTTGACAATTAGACTTTTTACTGAGTTTCAAAAATATGACTTTTTGTTACCATAAAATTCCTATCATCCTAATGTTTAAATCATTGACATATTATAACCTGTGCACAAACTCCCCCTTAAACAATGAATCTTTTCAAACACTCCCCCTTGAAATAACAATTATGTAAAATTCATAGTCCGAAAATGAAAAATTGTTACTTTTTCAACTAAAACTCCCCCTCGAAAATATAACATTTCCAAATTTAGTCATCATGAGAGTTTATTATCAAAAAGATTTGTGATGGAATGTAAGAAACTCCCCTTGGATCATAATTTCGTATTTGGCAAATGTAAAAGGTTTTAAATAAGAAAACTTGGAATCATGAAGACAAAAGATGTAATTCTTTTAAATATGTTTTTTTTAAATTTTTCAATTTTTTCTTTTGTTTTTGAAATATTTATGTACATGATTGTGATGTATGATCTTTTTACGAAGATAACTTTGTCAGACTTTCCAACTGAGTTGGAGTCATACATCTCATACCAATGCGATGAACTAGATACTCAAAGTGTTCTTTTGGAAGCGCCTTAGTAAATAGATCCGCTAGTTGATATTCTGTTCCGACAAAGTAAATTTCCACAGTACCCTTCTCAACGTGTTCTTTAATAAAATGATACCGGATGTCAATGTGCTTTGTCTTAGAATGTTTGGATCTGATTCATGAATAGCAATGGCACTCTAAATCACAATAACGGAATCGCGATTGTATTTAAATCCATAGTCAAGTAGTTGAGTACGCATCCATATCACTTGAGCATAGCATGCAGACAATGAAACATATTCAGCTTCTGTAGTAGACATTGTAGTATAATCTTGTTTCTTTGAACTCCAACTCACGAGCTTTCCACCTAAAAATTGCAATCCTCCTGATGTGCTTTTGCAATCGTCTTTACAACCTGCATGGTCCGCATCTGAATAGGAAATTAGTTCAAAACCAGAATCCTTCGGATACCATAGGTCCATGTTATAGGATTGTCTTAGGTACCGAAAGATCAGTTTGACCTCTTTGAGGTGTTTGACCGTAGGTCGTGCTTGATAACGTGCACATACAAAAGTAGCAAAGGTTATGTCTGGTCGACTGGATGTTAGATACATAAGCCCTCCTATCATACAACGATAAGTCATTTGATCAGTAGGAGTGCCTTGTAAATCAACATACAGTCTCTTTGTTGCCATAGGTGTACTCATGGAGACACATTCATCTAGACCATGTTTCTTTAACAACTCTATTGCATATTGTGACTGACTTATGAATATGCCACGGAGTGAGATTGATGTAACTTGAAGTCCAAAAAGAACTTTATTTCACACCATCATCGACATTTCAAAATTGTTTTTTCATTAAGTTTTGAAAATCTTTTTTGAAAAATCTGGATTTTGTTTTGATCCAAAAATAATTCATCAACATATACTTGAACAAGTAATATTTCTCCTCCCGTGAAGTCTATAAAGAAAGTTGGGTCAATTATACACTTTATTGAATCCCGTATTCAATAGAAAGAAATAGTTTGTCAGACCATGCAATGAGGTGCTTGCTTAGACCGTAAGGAGCTTTTTCAACCTGTAAACTGATTTGGAAATTCAAATCAGTAAACCCTTCAGTTAGCTGACATAAACTTCTTCTCAAAGGACCATTGAGAAAAGCCTTTGACATCCATTATGAAAGATAGTGATATTCATATGACAACAAAAGAAATGAACATCCGAAAACAGTCACAAGACGAGCAACAGGAGCAAATGACTCCTCAAAATCAATCCTTCTTCTTCTTATAACCATAAGCCACAAGACGAGTTTCTTCCGAACCACAATAATAACTGGCATCACACTTATTCTTCCAAAGCCATTTGAGAGCAATAACATTCTTTCCTTCTGGTCGTGGAACCAATTCCTAAACTTGAAGTCTTTCAAATTGATTCAACTCATCTTGCATGGACTCAATCCAACTATGATCGGCCATAGCTTCTTTGATGTTCTTTGGTTCAAAAGTGCTAACGGTTAATGCATACATGCAAACCTCATAATCGGTATGTAGCCGTTGACGAGTCATAACAGGTTTGGATGGGTCACCAATAACTTGGTCTAGAGGATGATCTTTTGTCCAAATATGAGTCGAGGGTTGTACTTGATGGAAATTCTGCACATTTGATGGTTTGAGATTCGTTGTAGATGACTCAATTTCCTCATGATTCAGAGAATCATATGGAACAAACTGTGTATTACCATCAAAATCAGCAGAATCTTCTTGATTGAATTCATCAGACTCTTGTAAAGAGATTGGAGAAGTTTGTTCGTCAGATGTTGTGACAACAGGAGGAGCCTCATGTGTGTCAACAATGATTGAAGATGTAGAAGGTGAGTCTTCTTGATCGTGAGTCGGTTGTGCAGCGGAATTAATGGTAGTATCAGAAGATTTTTGCTTAAAATAATCTTCAAACATTGGACCGAACAAATTATCCAAATCCTCTTTTGAAGGAGTATTCATTAAGTCATCTGATGAATTTTGATTATTAAATCATTGAAGTTCGGGTTCTAAACAATCGTGTTCAGAAGCTATTGCTGTAAGCTCATCAAACTTGACATGAATAGTCTCCATAATCCTTTTGGTGGGACGGTTATAGATTCGAAAACCTCTTGATATTTCCGAATAACCAATAAAAACCCCAATGTATGCTTTAGGTTTCATTTTCCCAAGATCATCACGGTCATTTGTCGGATAACACAATGAGCCAAACACATGAAAATACTCAACATTTGGCTTTCGTCCACGTAACAGCTCATAAGGTGTTTTATTGTGTCGTGTGTTGATGATTGACCGGTTTTGAGTAAAACATGTTGTAGCAACTGCTTCAGCCCAAAGAAATTCAGGTAACCTCGAAAAAATAAGCATTGTGCGAGCAGCCTCAACTAGAGTACGATTACGTCGTTCTACTACTCCATTTTGCTGAGGTGTGTGAGCAATTGAAAATTGTTGCATAATTCCTAACTTTTCATAATAAGCTTTGAGAGTTGCATTCTTGAATTCAGTGCCATTATCAGTCCGAATCTTGCAAACTTTGGCTTTATAATTCAATTGAGCTTGAGCAATGAATTTCTTAATGATCTCTGGAGTTTCGTCTTTCGAACGAAGAAAATAAACCCACATGAATATAGAAAAATCATCCACTATCACAAGAATATAATTCTTTCCATTGACCGAAGCTACTTTTATTGGACCGCACAAATCCATATGAAGTAATTCCAATTTGGAGTAATCACTTGGAATCAATTTAGGTGGATGAGAATCTTTCTTACTTTTAATCCAACTTTTACAAGCAGAACAAAGATATCTTATTTCCATATTAACTTTGGTAAACGCGACAACCACGATCAAGATTGGTAGATCTTTATGTGCCAAAATTAAGATGTGACAGTCGACGATGCCGATAAACATGACTTGTTGAAGTTACATTGGGACATTTAGACAAATGGGTGAAGAAGCAGCCATGTCTGAAATGGAGATAGTATATAAATTTGAATCGCGTCCGCCTGTGAGCAAATCATCTCCTTCCAGATGTTGACATAACACGTATTAGAATGAAAAGCCATTTTTGTTTTTTGGTTTTTTTGGTTTTTTTTTTTTTTTTTTCACTTCCCCAAATCTCCATCATAAAATTGTCCAACACTAAAGAGATTGTGTCCAATACCTGCAACATAATACACATGACAAATAGTGATATTGCCATGTATATAATCACCATAGCCTGTAATAGCTGCAAAGTTGTCATTTCCAAAGCGAACGGTTCCCATGAACTTTTCAACGAAGTTTCTCAATAGTGAACGATCACCCGTCATATGCTTTGAACAACCACTGTCAACAACCCATAGAATGATCTGGACTACCTGCAACACAAGAAGAAATAACACATGGACAACTGGGAAATTTGACTATCCATCTCTTAACTGAAACCAGTGGTTTCGTATTCGAAGGATTAGTATTAGCATGTGGCTTTGTGTTAACAGGTGTCCACATAACATTTGGTTGCAATTCAAACCATTTTTGCCATAATCTACTTGTTTGAATCTTGTTTAACATGAATTATGCTTTAATGTTTACACGCAATTTGTTCTTTCTCTTCCTAAACGCACTAGAAACCTTATCTCTAGCTTTTGATGCACTTGCTTCATCAATCTTAGATTTGGAAGCTACAGAAGTAGTATATAAAGTCTTAGATTGTGTCGCTTTCTCAGAAAACCTAGTCTTAAGAGCTACAAAAGTAGTTTTAGAAGATTTTGGTATCCTAGAATTAACAAAGAAGGTTCTATGAGCATTCGAACGCACATTCAATTTATGCTTAGCAACACATTTATCATGACAAGGAAAGAGCCACAATATTGCATACAAGAAACACATAACAAAGTATTTTCTATGCTTTAGAAGGTAGCAACAACAACATCAATTACATTCTCCTTGTTTTGACACAACTTTAGCAAATGTATTATATGTTTGCTTATTTTTCCTACATAAACTTCTGTCTTCTTTGCTTCATACTTAGAAGACATCCTAAGACACATGGTCTTGACATGTGAAACTCTTACTCTTTGGATCTTTTCACCACTAATAGCATTCATTCCTGTAAGAAGATAACACATCTGTCTGTTTGTTTGTGATTCTTGTTGTGTGACAACTCTGTACATTCCAGGGCTAATGACATTTGTGTTTTGATGTGTCCCTGTTTGTTTGTTATGTGAAGTCTGTAAAGTGACTGGTTTTGACTCAACATGGTTTTCTTTTGTTTTTAAAACAACCGTCTGCTTTTGAGAAGCATTTTTATTTAAGGGTGTGACACAAAGAAAAGATTGAGAACCATGTGTCATGTCAAACTTAGTATTCACAAACCTACCATTTTCAACCATTTTTCATTCTAGCTTTCAACACAACTCAAGATATGTATCTAAAAGATTCAGATTCTCCAGCACGAAATAACACCATAGGCATAAGTTTTTCCAGAGACATGAGCAATTAACCATCCATTTCCTTTGAGTAGAGACCGTGTCTTTTTATTGAATCGAAAAAGCTTTTTATTTCCATTTTGGCATTAATCGTACATCTTTATTTAAAGATTGTGACTTTAAAACGAAAGACAACGTTCTCATCCTAAAGTTTCTGTATTCTAGATAATCCAAAGAGAAATACAAAGAGGTTTCCAGTTTTATTCATTGAAGAAACCCATTTATGTTTTGTCTTTTCATGTTGCAATTTTAACTCAAAATCAACACTTTGTTTTTCACATCTTTGAACAACTTTCTCAAGAATTTTTATTCTTGCTTTCAAACCCTCTTGAATCTCTAAAGATTTCTTTTTAACTTGTTCAAGTTCATCATGTAAGGACTTATCAACACATTTTGGTTTAACAACACACATAGCTCAATATCATGTTTGAGTGATGCTTCCAAAAGTTGATCTTTCAACAAATCATTTTGCCTTTCAATCTCATCAAGATAAACATCATTTTGATCAAACGCCTCTTTAATTTCTTTTATATCCCTTTGAAATAGATTTTGAAAGCCATCAAAGTAATCCAGTAATTCATTAAGAAGTGGTTTAACTTGATCTCGAAACAAAAATCATTAAGAGTTATCTCTTCCTTTGATGTATAAAACATGCTTGCCCTTTTACTGTTCTGTTTTATCAACAGAAACAACTTTTCAAATCTAACTTTTATATTGAATAATT
Source organism: Tanacetum coccineum (assembly GCA_026074375.1). Lineage (NCBI taxonomy): Eukaryota > Viridiplantae > Streptophyta > Magnoliopsida > Asterales > Asteraceae > Tanacetum > Tanacetum coccineum. Next base: position 38,807 of record BQNB010019178.1, read on the forward strand.
CATTGATCAAAGGTAACTCACTTGGCATTGTTTTTGTTTCCAGAATCTTAACAAAGGGAATATAAGAAGATGAAGAACATGTTTGTTCTAAACGAATGAAATCTTTTTGAGGAACAAAGAGTCCATTAAAAAGTGCATTTAATTGTTTGTACTCATTGACCAACAATTTTTGTTTGTTCCAAACAGCAATTGGATCCTTCATTTTTTATTCATTTTCTGTTAACTTTTGAAAGCATCCTCTAGATTTCCTCAGAACTCTAACATTCAAAAGGAATTTTAATAATACCCGGACCTAGATGTAACATATAACTTTAGACTTCTGAAATTGCTTGTCTGAGTGTATAAGAATTTCGGATACCCCAAACCATGTTTAATTGTTGATCCATAACCCAGACAATAGTATTTGGACCGAGATAAAACTTCTTTAAAGAATTATACCAAATTTTTCAAACAAATCAACATTCTTTTTCAGTTTTTCTCAAGATCAAGAATAGTATCATGATACATATCCTTGTTTTCACCTCATTTTCTTTTTAAAATTAAATGTGATTTTGTAATCTCATTTTTTTCGTTTGAAATGTTAACCATCTGACTCAACTTATCTCGATATATTTCGAGATCTCTCGAATAAATATCTCGCTCACTGATACAATTGAATACTCACTGTTTTTGAAACACGTTTGAGCGGTCCCTTCATTAGCTTTAAGAAATTTCTTGTTAAGATAGTTTATCCTTGGTTATGTATTTCCAAAACCCGATTCCTTTACTTATACATCTCAATCTACAGTCAAAGTCATATTTGTTGATTGGACCTTTTTGAGCAAATCTTGGTTGTTTTGCAGCTTCCATCATTTGCATTCCTAGCATGCTTTTCTAATGCCACAGATCATAAACATGTGTATCTTTTCAACACTGCCAACTATTACATTTTCCTTGACATAATCAAATTGAATATTGCTATCACAAATTTTGATCATCATCAATGAACCTGTTACTTAATTTAGTATGATTGGAAACATTTGGTTCATCATTCTCATTGATGGAAGAAGATGCACTGTTCACTTATAAATGCCGACGTCATAGCTTGAAGCTCATCATCAGAATTTTGATTCAGCTGCTAAATCTGGCCATTAAGCATATGTTTTTTTGCACTAACTTCTTCAATTTCTTCCATCCTTGAAGCATCAGCAAAGAGAAAATCATTCTGCTCATCGGTAGAGAATACAACCACTTCATCTTGTTTTGGCCAACAACCATTGCTCCAGAACTAATTTCGAATCACCAAACCCTTGCTTGGGAACAATTCCTAGCAAAATTCTTTTATCCAACTGACACACCGCATTATAGCAATTGACAGATCAAACGTTGAAGTATTGCTAGAGTCGTGTGTCTAACAAGCCTTGAACATATGCAGTCTCATCTGTAACATTCCATTCCATCATCAACTTCTTGTAGAAACCTAAGCTCGTCTATTATTTCTATTCCAACATATACCAAATTTCTTCTGCTTTGAATATTCACCCTGTCACCTTGGAACGAATTGCTTGATTTTCTGGTAAAGACGAAGCACGAAGACGATGTTTTGGATAAGAAATTTTAAGTAATGCTTTTGCATAACAACATAGCAGATGCTAGGGGATCTCATAATGGTTGTAGAACATCATCCTGTTCATGACTCATTCATCATAATCAACTACAGATGAAGATGGTTTCACATAATAAGAAGTAGTGTTTCTGGAAGATAAACCGTGTGTGCTACTTGAGCCAAAGGATTCATGAGATTTTTTCACTAACTTCATTGCCTTGAAGCATTAACCAATTTCTTAAATTGAGAAGAGATAAACAAAAGATCACGAACGAATCAATTGTCAATTTGCTAAGCCAAAACGAACTTGAATAACATATTTTTAACCTTCCGGTTGCAAACTTTCAAGAAACCTGTGTTAACTGAAACAGTTGGAAACTTCCTGATGGTTTCGTTCCAATCATTCATTAACATGAGCAAAATGATTGTAGATTTGAAACTAGTGACTCTCCTGGTCAGCAACAAGATTGACTCAAATACATTTGTAAACCGCGTTTCACTGTCCAACTTGGGTTTTTGTATAAAGTTTCCCCTCATCAAACGTTTAAACACGAGCCTACATTTCCCTTGGCCCATCTACAAAGAATCCACATAATTGTAAATCTCAATAGGAATAGAAAGAAGAATCAAATTCCATGAGTTCTATTTCCGCATCATAGTACAGATAAGTCGTCTCTTGAAGATCCTCGACATCTGCAACCTTGGGTATTGTTGAATCCTGTAGGTGTGATATTCCTAAACCACATAATGTCATCTTCTAGTGCTTGAGAAGCCACTTCGGTTTATCCCCTCTTGCTATTAAGAAATCGTTTGAAATCAACTCGCCCAAGTTATGTAACTACCCCATTCGCAAGCATGGTGGCCCAGTCCTCAAATTCGGTCATCAGCAAGGGATTGTGGTATGTTTTTGTATAATGACAAGTCCTAAAGATTCAAAGAATGGATCTTTTTAGACGAATATGAGTATATTGTGTGAAAAAATATCCAAGACTCGTAACATTAGTCAAATTCGTAACACTGTATCATGACAACAAGTAATCGAAAACAATACCCTTCTCGAACAGTACACTAACACAAACTCAGTAAATCTTTAAATAATAAACTCGGTAAACTGCAAACTACTCAAATTCGGTAACACTATTCACTATAAACTCGGTAAGCCTAAATTGTTAAATCCAACAGTTATGAATTACTAATAACCACAAATTCGATAAAACCGAATTTTATGATGACTAGATAATCCAAGTGTTTCTAAAAACCAAATTTCGATGAAACGAATTTGATTGCCGATTAGTAAATCTTGAAAAATCGATATTTAACCACTTCAAGACACGATAAAACCATGAATTTGAAAGTGTAAAATGACATTGTAAAGCTATTACCGCGTTTTATACTTAGTAAAATTATTTCACCTAAAGTCACAAATTCAATAGAACCAAATTTGTGAACTTAACAAACTCGATAAAACCGATTTTAATACCAAATTCCTAATAAATGATTTTTGATAGAACCAAAAGATCAAATATATCTATTACACTGATATTTCATACAGAAATGCTAATTTACAAGAAAAAGTCTTCCGTAACCAAAACCACTCTACACGAGAATGCACAGCTTTCACCGAAAATCAAACCACACTTCGAGAATGAAATGAACACTTCCGAGAACACAATAAACGTCCAAAAAACTCGAAATCACATCCAAAAATCATCCGAACTCAATAGCACCAACCGAATTCGGCACCATCACTTCTTGATTCTTGGTCGATACAAAATCACGCACCAAATCAAGCACTTTACTTCCTCTATTGGCGATTGAGTACCACTTTTGAGGTTTCTCGATTCACGATATCGGAGACCGGGGAAGCTCAAAATAAAATAAGCATTAGTAGGAGAGATCTTTATAAATTTTTGAAGTTTTTATTAAAATGGACAAAAGAAAGGGACATTACCAATGTGAGTTTCACCCTCTAATGTTATTCAGGTAGTATTTATAGTCTATAACACAATACACTTTGGAACTAATACACTTAGTCCTTTGTGTATTTAACTTTACCTTAAACTAATGTAATTTCCATATAGACACCATATTTTTTATCCTAACAAACATCAATACATTCATACGATGGGGACTAATGCTTCTTGGCGTCTCAAGACTTGCTTCAACAAAAGTTGCAACCTGACGTAGATCAACTAAAAGGTATGAATAAATAAATGTTTAATGCATTTCATGATCAAAGGAATTTTTATTCAACCTCACAACTTTTATAAAATGTTACAAACATTTTTATAACCTTTACAAAACATTTTTGTATTTAAAAGAAATGTTTTATTCAAAATAAATATTTTGAATTCAAATTTTCTACCCAAAAACAGCTAGAAATGTTTCAGAAAACACCTCCCCTGGAAAAGACAAAAAAAGGGAGCGTCCTGGCCTGGGCGGCCCCTTAATTAAAAGAGCGGTCCCCATTAATTTTAAGGGGGCCGACACATGAATTAAGAGGCCCGGGCAGACAAAAAAGCTCCTCAGTTTGCCTATAAATATTAGACTATTCCCCACTGATTTTCTCACCTTTTACACTCATTCTTTTCTGTCTAAAATCAGTTTACACATCACCTACAATCCTTTGATCATTTAATCTTAAGCATTTGTTTCCAAGTGATTCAAGCTTAGATCTTTAAGTGCAAGAGAAAAACTCTCGCTATCATCAAGATACGAAGTTATGTAGTTTGCATTCGTGACATGTCTTACATTCCCAATGTATAGATCGAGTCCATGTATTCCAACATTGAATAATAGTTAGATTGTGGTAATCATAGTGAAGTAGTGTTAGATCGGGGTAATCTTGTTAGTGTCTAGTAAAGTAAAGTTGTGAAGTGAGACGAAGTGAAGTTGTGAAGTGAAGTGAAGCAAAGTTATGAAGTGAAGTGAAGTTGTAAAGTGAAGCAAAGTTGTGAAGTGAAGTGAAGTCGTAAAGTGAAGTGAAGTTGTGAAGAGAAGTGAAGTTGTGAATAGTAGTGAAGTTGTGCGGTTAGTATTTTAGTCCTTAAAATACAAAAGTTGTGGTAGATTGGTTCTAGCTAGGATTAGAACTTGACATTTAGCTTAGTGTCAGAAAACATTATAAGCGACGTTGTGCGGTTTGTTATGTGCGGCCATAAACATAACGGGGTTGGTTGTACCCAAAGAAGAACTTGACATCTAGCTTAGTTTCGAAAAATAGTGTAAGCAACATTGTATGGTTTTCTCTGCCGAGAAGGAAGCTTGTTGACTAGTGAAGTAAATCTCGAGTTGGGTACTCGGGGAGTAGAGTAAGGCGAAGAAGAGTTTCGTGACTGAACCACTATAAATCATCGTGTTCAGTTTTCACTTTCTTTTACCTTTCGCTTTACATCTTTATTTACCTTATTGCCTTACATTTATATTAGCTTTAGATCTATATGTGTGTTGATTGTTGCTTATATTGTTTGAATGATGATTGTGTTATGGATAGAAGTTAGTATTGTGATTATGGTTTATATTGTTATGACATGCTCTAATGAATATAGATGTATTATTTACACTTTTCATATTACGTTGTTTTAAGTTTTTAAATAGAAACGATTCAGCGCCCCCTCTAAACGATTTCCAACACTTTTGGAAAAAGGTTTTAGCCTTCTTTGTGGAAGGGAACCGGGTGACCTGATCATGCAGGAAGCATTTTCTATTACAAGAAGGGTAACCTATGATTCAGGCATACTTGAAAGAGATAAATTATCACAATCATAAATAGTATGAAAACATAGTAATGATAGGAACATTTAGTAATATATAGAAGACACAAGCATTAACATAACAATATATTAGTGAACTTTTAGCCATGAAGTAAAACATATGACGTTCGTAGATGATAGTAATTTTGTACACGAAAAAATAAAGTCACGGCCTAGTTCTAAATATTGAAATAACTAGCTACCCTATCAAACTACTATGGTCCTTAATGCGTGCAAATACCATCTCATGGTTTTTAGTTTCTAAGGTTAGTGAGGTGTTTAAGGATGTGATGGAACATGGTACGCATTTCATCCCGAACCTCATGGATGAGGGTTTGAGTGCGTTGTAAATAGGCACAAGTGTGTTCTCAAGAAGGTAGAATGGATGATGGTTGGTCAATCCATAGGGTTTGATCAAGTGGAATGAAGGTTTGTGGTGGTGGAAGATATGTTCAAAAAGGTGGTATAAAGGGTGTTTGGGATGTTGAGAAGGTGGTAGGAGGGTATGATGAAGTACTTGAGAGGAAGTGGTGGTGGTGTAGCTTGCAAATCCATTTTGCACATTTTGTGCATTTTGGAAGGCGGTTTATATGTCATTGGACAAATCTTGAAGTTGGCCAATCTCTTTAATGATTTGATATCGGGTCATGAAAGGTTCCAATAGAGCGCTAAGTATACCATTTCTCCTAGTGAGATTAGTTAGGGAAAAGAAGGGTTCAATCTCTATGTGATCGGTTCGAGGGAGAGATTGGCTAGTGACTTGTTCAAGTAAGGGAAGTGGTGGTGGATTTATACATCTTGGTGGCAAGTCTTCAAGTGTGTTAATTAAGGTGTGGTTAAGTTGATGGAGTGGGAAAATAAGTTTAATCGTGGTGCTTGGTGGGATTAGTGGTAAATGTGTTGTTTTGAAAGTTCTTGAAGTGTTGATGATCATATAGAGGGGATGTCAATAATGCTAGTTCGAGCAACTATTCTTGGTGGGTTTCTTGTAGAGGATGAAGCACTTGAGGCCATTTTGAAAGTGGATTAAGGAGATTATGGCTGAGATTACAGGATTTTTGTAAGTGTGGAAATGGTTAAGCAAGCACAAGGTGATAGGATACATAGGATATTTGCATGCAAAACATTAATTGCTTAAACCAATAAAATGTCTCTAAAAACAATGATTAGAGAGATTTAAATGCTAAATAAGTCAAAGATAATATTGTGGAACTTCACATAGTATAAATTACCCAAATGGAAATAAAAAAACAAAAGTTAACACCTAAAACGTCTCAAAATAGTATTATTGTGGACCTTCACATAGGTTTGAAGTACCCTTTGGCAAAAGGGTTCCAACCTTTGCTGCAGAGGGTACCGGCTTTCTGCATTAAAATTCAGATTCCAAAATGAGGCAAAAAGGTTTTAGTGTTATTCTTTTATCTTAAAAATGTTTTATAGGCATTCCTAAAGGAGACAAGAGTTTATTTAGTGAGACAAGAGGAGCATGATCCTATAATTCCTAGTTAAAGCAAACGCTCCCTAATCTTATTTGAGATAACGCTAAAATACCATAACAAGTCAAATAAGTTTCTTATGCACATAAATATCTGAGATTACAAGCATAAATTCAAATGTTCGGAATTTACAACCGTAAAACAAACATAGTTTAAACGAAGGAAGCATTAAATTGTTTGTACCAAACACTAGTTTCAGACATTTTTACCGGCCTATAGCACCTTACTTCTTCTTCTTCTTCCTAAAGTTATAGAGGAATTTACCTAGACACTTGAACATTCCTTTTGTTTGCTTGAATTCCTCTTATGCTCCTTCAGAAATGGGTAGAAGTTTGTTGCAATATTCAACGGGATCAAGCTTAAAGTTGTCAACCGGGTCAACATGTGGTTGATCATGAGATTGAGAATGACTTGAAGATGAAGATGAGGATGTTTAAGGATGAGGTCTCTTCCCATCAACCAAAAACATTTTCGCCCGTCCCTTGGTGAGAGAAACCATAACATAGGCTGTAAGGAAATGTCCGTCGGTTAGAGGACATGGTCGGATGGTGAGAACATGCATATAGAGGTGTTAGCCTTAAAATATGAATACTAATACGGAATTATAATAAATTACATAAGGTGTGATACGGAGGGACTAATAATGACAAGTTAGGATAGTATCGTATCACTTAGCCTATAAATACCCTCTGATACTGTTCCAATAGGAATGAGGATTTTCATTTATGGTCAACAAAGAGTAGTGTATTAGGTGTTTTCCACCCTACTTTTCTCTAGAAAAAAGCACCCGGCGGAGCCCCAGATCTCTTTCCTCTCTAATACTAATATTGCTTACTTCTCTTTATCCTCCCCGCTTCGGATCGTGCTTGTTAGTGAATATTATTATTAACAATTAGTATCAGAGCTAACCAAGGGCGTTTTGTGTTTGTGTGTTGCTTATTTGAGGTGTTTTGGGTTTTATGGTTTATTTTGTGGCTTCTTTTTAAGCCAAAAAGATCACTAATTGTTTGGTTTATGCGTACTCGACAAAAAACTTGGAACTTTCTTCTACTAAAATGTTTCTAGTTTGTTTGTGGATATATTTCATGGCTTATCTATGCTAAAATGATTATTTTCAAAAAAAATTATGGGCATATTTTATAGATCCCGTGGTTTGAGGGATGAATCTAGCGGTTTGACCCATTAAAGCCGCGGTTTGTCCCTTGAAGACTACGGTTTGAGTATAGATCAGGTGGTTTGACATGGGATGTCCCGCAGTTTGATACAGGATTTCACGCGGTTTGATGTAGTCACGCGATTTGGATCCTCAGCTGATTGTATAGGGGAATGATCATTAGGTTACTAGGCAAGCGATTTGAGCTCAGGCTGGTTTTGATCCCCGTGATTTGGACATATGAGGAGCTCTCTAGGTAGAAGTGTAGCTCTCAATGTCTAGTGGCGGTTTGAAATTGTACCGCTGTGGTAGGAGGTGTGATAGTTAGAGTCTCTCTATCTCCTCGCGAGATGATCGTATAGGTAATTTGAGTCCCGCGTTTGACCAAAGTTCAGCGGTTTGATGATATTACGCGATAAGAATCAAGTCCTCAGGCAGTTTGAACCATTCTTCCTGCGTTTTGAAGCACATATCCTCCTTAAGAGTCACATTCGTTTAACACCTGCTAGCCCTTATTTCCTATTATGTTTTACATGACATTGCTAACTAGACAATGTTTACCCATATAACGACAATTCATTACAACATTTGTCCTAGTTAACAACATTACAACAAAACACCAAAGCAAACACAACAATTAATGCCAAAACGATCCTACACAAGATTTACTAAAATGACAAATGGCTAAGGATTCGGATTCTAAATGACAAGTGATCACGAAGTTGATTTGGTATCCCTTATTCAAGATTGAAGTGGGTTTCACGAAGGCGTCTACTTATTTCATCATCGAGACTTCCTTTTACTTTCTACCTTTTTTTTCTTTAAACCCCCTCTATCGATTGATGACTTTCTTTAAAGTATACAGCTTTTGATTAAGACTTGGATTATCTAGTTATACCTGATATAGAATTATAATAGATTACATAAGGCGTGACACGTAGGGACTAATAATGACAAGTTAGGATAGTATCGTGTCACTTAGCCTATAAATACCCTCCTATACTTCCATAGGAGGATGAGGATTCATTTTGTAACAAAGAACTGTGTGTGTTTTCCTCCTCCTTCTCTCTTTAAAACACACACTCTCCCTATCTCTTTCTCTCTCTAATCTAATATGACTTGCTTTCTCTTTTATCCTACCCGACATCTAAATCGTTCTTGTTTAGTAAATATTAATATTAACAAGAGGCGAGTGAGGAGCATTCTATAAGGAAGCACTATTACGTCATTTTTGATCACACCAACCATCCTTTTGGCCATGTAGTAGGCGAGGTTGAATGGTTTTTGATTGGCAAAACAAAAGAGCATGTAGACGAGACAAGCATTCAGATGATCTTTGTTTCCCGAGAGGCTAATGACATTTTTGCTTAGAATCATTTCCCATTTCCTGAATTTGAGCTTCATTTCATTGAGCTCCGTTTTAAAAGATCACAAACAACCAATTCACCCTTTTTGGTGAGTCATTTAGGAGAGACTCTTTCAAGAAAGTGGCGTCACGAACAAAACAAGATAATCTAAAGAGTGTGACAGATTGGATTAGATCGATGCTTTTTGGGCGCGCTCAATAGACATTTAGTAGAGAACCAAACAGGCGCCTTTCGCATGGAACGACGAAGAATTTGAAAAGTGTTGAAACTAAAGCACAATCCTCAGGGTTTCTAATGATAAAGCAGATAGAGATTGTTTGGTCGATGTTTAGAGTGATTCGAACACTCTTATAGAATTCAAGAACAAACAAAGGAAAAAAAATCGTCGATATTCAAAAGATAATCAAAGGTGATGGCGGAAAATATTTGGCGAATGTTGGAGTCATCAAGGTAAGATGAATGAACAACACGACCTTCATGAAAGAAGCGTCGCTCGAGGTTTTTGAAGATGGCTCTATTGGCATCCGAGATTAACAAGCTGCTTTGTGAAAACATTTTCTGATGAGAAATCGTCTTTATAAATTAATGGCCCATCTTCGAGGTCAAATCATTTCCAACACTTATAAGTTAGTTTTCAACTATCCGAGTAGTCATACCTTTTATCATTGGTAAAGTAAAAATTATTTTCAAAATTGTTAAAGTCTATTTTTTTCTGATTATTTGAACACTACTCTAATCCCTGTGGACGACCTGGTCTTACCTAAAAAGATTATACTGCATACGTGGGTTATACTTTTACATGTGTGTTTCCATATAATTATCCGGTATTTTCAGTCTTATAAATTTAAAGCTTTTGAAACACATCAGTCTCCTACAGCGAATTCGAGTTATTCAGAGGCCTTAGACAAGGTGACCCTCTTTCTCCTTTTCTTTTCATTTTGGCTATGGAAGGTTTGCATGCTCTTACATGCAAGGCTGCGGAGTTAGGCTTATTTAAATGTGCTACTTTTGGTCATGACAATATGAGTATCTTGTACCTCATGTATGATGATGATGTTATCTTTTTTGGTGAATGGTCGAGTATAAATGCTAATAATCTGATATGCATGATTCGCTGTTTCTTTTTAATCTCCGAGTTTAAATTTAATGTCCATAAAAGCAACGTGCTTGGTGTTTGTGTTTCTGATGAGGAGGTTATAGGTGCTGAATTAAATGAATAACATATAAACAAACATTAAACGTAGCAGAACAATCACCTATCAACGGATCCATAGAGTCATATGATTAATCAAAGAAAAACAAGAAAAGTAATACCTTTGTAGCGTGATCGGTAGAATCAAATGGTGACCTTCACCTTAACATGACACTTCCAATGAAACCAAGTGATCAATGGATATCACCTCTATGATGTATCCACACTACACTTCCTTGTATACCAATTTATGCTAGTCTAAACCCCGTAACTTTTGATTTCACTTTGAATAATCAAGATACAAAGTGATGGGAAAATAAGAACATAAAAACCTTATCAAAAGAGTGTGTGTGCCGTATCTATATATAGGGAGAGAGGGAGAGGGATCTTTGGAAAGTTGTTATCAATCACATTTATTATGAGATCATAATTAGGGGATCTTCCATATATAATTTTAACTAAATAAAAACAATCTTATCCCTTTCATAAGCCATAAGTGGCCGGCCCTTCTAATGGTTCAAATGGGCTTGCCATTTGTTTTCTAAGTCTAATAAACTAAGTCCATTACTTATTTATTAGAGGCCCTATATTAACCCAGAGTTACGTTGGTTATTTATATACCGTAAATACAATAAACATGATATATAAATGGTACCTTAGTGTATATATGTGTGACCCCATAGGCTCACATGTGTCTAGCCATATAATTATTTATTATGACACGAGCATACTCCAACAGCTCCCACTTGCGCACGTCATAATAATCAAGTAATTATACAAGCAAAAGTTAGCGTCTCATTTTAAATGGTTTAAATATCAATCATCCTTTATTTCAGATACTATGTTGAACATTTGACATGGATCATAAGTCATTCTTATGTTTAACAATTCTATTTCTCGATATAGACATTAAACTAGATTAACAAATTAATAAAGAATCATCTTAATTACATTTGGGTGCGGCCACACATACATATGTTCAAATCATCAAGGGGCCCAGTAGTATCTTTCTCTACAACATGTGGAGTAACAAATCCTATACTGACTGCACGTGTCCATTATGTGTTTCACATCCCTCTTAAAACTGGCATTTATAGCAGCCTTCAACAGGTCAGCGTTGAACCATATCAAAGATTGACATTCCACACACACAAAACCTACTTGCATCTCAAGTATGAGGATGAGAGACATAACCACTTGCGAGATTCACTATTGTTTAATACAACTGCTTAACGTTCCATTATCCAAATACTAAAATAGATATACATGAGACTACTAGTAGGTCGAAGTTCAATGTTCCTAGCAAGATAAACATGTTCGGTAAAAGACATTAACTTTGTAAGATGTACCAACTAAGTTGTCATCTGAGTGAACTTTGAGAATACTTGTTTCAAAACTCACAAGAAGTGAACGTTTTGAATAGTATGATGATTGTCACCTTGTATATGTGCGTTTCATGTGCTATTACAATAATACTAGCATCGCCACAATACATTACATAGGTTGTTTGAAGTAAGCAAAACCACCTATATAAGACAATCTTCTTAACAGCTTCCTAAACTGTGAAGTATTCTTATTCTTTAATGACTAGTGCAACAATGCTTTCAATCAAGCAGATCTAGTCAGCAGTATTATCATTTATGATGAAATCCTGCTATGACTAGGGTTGGGAATCAGCTCAAGCAAAGTAAGCATTAGTGTATAAACTCAACACTAATCTCCTTATTAAAAATCCATAAATAATGAACATGTCTTTAGTCCTTTGCAGGTCTTTTAGAATGTTCTTTTAATAGTAGTCTAATGACTTTCACTTAGTTACTATGGTTTTCGATTCATCTTGCATTCATGCAAGTGTTACATTTAGTCTAATGCATATCATAAAACTTTTAGCTAAACTAAACGTTTTCAAACATGTGTTCAACTCATCAGGTGAGATAGAACTTTAAGTCTTGCTCAATGATGTGTCATATTATGTTAGACTTATTAATCGCATAGGTTTATCTTTAGTAAACGTATCCTCCAAGGTTACATGTTTTATTTCTTATATTTATTGATAGAAATATTATTCCAAACTAAGGATTAAATCTTGCTTAGGTGAAATATTATTTCCAATATGTTGACAACATATAAGATATAAGAAAGAAAAAACATAATGCTCTGACTAGCTTTAAGGTGTACTCAAGAGATCTCTTTGTTTCAATCAAAATCAAATTGTTGATTTAAACTTAAGATTCTAGCTCCTAGATGCATGCTCTAATCCATACTTGGATATATACACCTTACACACTTTCTAAAGATAACTTGGATTCATAAACCCTTTTGATTACACAACGTCATCGCAAAGGTAATCATTCAAGAAGGAGTTTTAACATCCAATTGCCATATTTCATATTCATGAAATCAAGTATGGTAATTAATATATTTATTCATTTAACGCTTGCAAGAAAAAGAAGCTTTAATCATAGTTAATTGCTTGAGTATAAGTAAAACCCTTATCACAAGGCGTGCATTTAAATGTGTGTATATTTTTTGTCTATATTAGTCTTCTCCTAGAAGAACCAATTTAACGTCTCAGTCTTACCGATAGTTGAAAGGCCAATCAAATTAAAAAAATGATTTTCTTTCTTGGACTATATCTCAACATTTATTATGTCGTTAGCTAGTACATTCAGAAGGTTATGTAAGAAGATATTTTCTCCAAAAACAGATTCTCCTACTTGCTTCATGTAAGAGGAGACTTTCTCTAAAATACGCAGCAAGTTGAGTAACAGTAAAATTGTTCTCATTTGGGAGGTATAGTATTTACTGATAGTTCTTGACTCTAGTTTGCTAATAACACGCTTAACATGATCTCAACAAATTCAAAACTTCAGTTAAGACTTTATGGGAGTCTTCCCATTCCATAACCTAGTGGTGTCTTAGTTACCTTCTTGATTGGAACCATATTGAGTAAACACGTGGCTTTACTCAATTTGTTAACCTTGATAAGATTAGAGGTAAGGTAGTTACAGTTATCAAAAATCAAACAATATCAACAGAGTTAGATTTTACACATCAGACATACCATAGCGATGTGGTATTCTATGAGTGATGGGATTATGAGACAGTATCATAATTTCTTAGATAACCTAATACCCTTTGGCTCACATACTTTCCAATTTGTTCAAACATAATGGCACTAACAGTAATTTCAAGCCAATTGCATGTTATAACGTAGAAGTCTTAGAGAAGTTCAAGGACTTTATGTACATGTCTTAACTAGAAGACATAACATGTTAATTGCTAACATTACGTTATAAGTCTTTAAACATTTCAATGACTTCATGTACATGTCACGACAAGGAGACATGACAAGTCAATTGTTTACTTTATAAGTCTTAGAACAGTTCAAGGACCTTATGTTTATCTCTTTATAAGAAGTCACAAGCATATTAAATAAAGTATTATTAAACGTAAACTCTTTGCTTCAACAGTCTTTTCAAGTTAATTACATACTTCTTATTGATTTATTTACAAGAAGACACAATCATATTGGCTAAACCTTTTAGTGAATGTGATGAAGTAGGTATTTATTATTTCTTGACACTAGTTCTAAGTAGGGCGACATACATCGAGGTGTATAAGTCCTAGTAGAATATTATCTTTCTTACTATGCGGCTAAGAAAAAATCATAAGTCATATTGTTATGTGTTGTACCCTACACACAATTAAGATTTCTCCTACTTGTGCACGGCACAACAACAAGCATTTATACAAACAAGTAAGCATATTATGAGTCAGGTTACGATCCTGAGACTAGTAGGTTATGAGTCCACCATGCTTCTGTATGTTTGTATGAATAATATGACAATGTCACAGATATGATATGATTTAAGTCGAACTCAAATCACATTTGCATTACACATATATATAGAACTTTATTGTTTAATAAGCAATCATGCAAAAATGTTGTATAGATAACTTTTCAGGAAGCGACATCATAAAAGTGACAAGTTATCTAATACAATAATATGAAATGATTCTTATAAAACTATAATGCTTCATAGGTGAAAAGTAATGTATTATTTCAAGGCCAGCTAGAAATAAAACGGGTCACTTACAAGGTGATAAGCTCATAGCTCCCACTGAATTTAGACAACATTACATGTGTGTCTATATCAGTAGTAAAATGCATTGCCCCCACTGGATAAGACAACATTAAATGTGTGTCTATACCAATGAAGTGCAAGTAGCAATTTATTTACTTTTCTACTATTTGAATATCTACACATTATCTCTAATGTGAGCCTCACGGACTAGTAAACATGTACTTAGATATTCAAGGGAGTGCATCAAGTTCTACTATATATATGATGGACTAGCCATCAATGCCATTCTTTAACTTGAAAGTTTTTGCATGCAATTCCTCCTTCTACATTACCTTAAGGGTGTGTAGAATCTTAGAAAAAATATTGAGTTAAGGAAAACTACTAGAAAACATGCTATTAATTTCCTTTTCTCTTTCGCGATTTATTGAGATTTCCATTTCTAATTATTAAAACTCATATCATATCTTGGCGCTTCAAGATGTATGTAACACCCCTAAAATGGGTCGCAGTGGAATGGGTTGGAGAGTGTTACTTCATAGATCAATAGCACGAGATATGAGAACGACCTCTATATGAGTCGTTTAAAATTGATACATTGGATTAAATAGACTTGTTTGTAACAATAGCCCGAAGCTTAAATAGTTCATCCATGAAAAGTAAAGATTTTAAGACATAACAAATATTCCCAAAATGTAATGCATCCAAATCTTTATAGTAATGACTCCAAAATGGTGACCACCAATGTATCCTTGTTTCTCGTACCTTATTGACCTGAGAAAAACATGCTTTAAAACGTCAACATAAAGTTGGTGAATTCACAGGTTTAGTAAATGTATAAAATAGGACCACAAGATTTCCAATGTAAGACATGTAACACATACAATATCTTAAAAGTAATTACGAAGTGCACTAAGCTCATGACACCGAAGCTCGACATATATGTATGCAATTTAATGAACAAAATGTGCCCGTGTAGATGTTCAAACCCGCAACATCCAAATTGTTTCGACATGTATACGTTCGTTGTTTCAGTACATTCGAAACTAGTGAGCGCTACTCACCCGAACGGGGATGTCAATCCCAAATAGATCTATTCATAACATTCGCGCTCGCAAACTAGCAATTGACAGTTCATGATAGTGGGCAATAGTGGGTTTAGCTACTTAGGCCAACTCGTAATATGTTTAAAAGAGTACTTGCGTCCAAATGTAAAACAATGCATGTTTCTCACCCCAAAGTTGTAAAACAATATAGTTGTATAAAAGCGGGGCTATGAACTCACCGTAAGTGAATGATTGATTATCTAAATCAAATGAGTGAATCGCCTCAGCAATTTGAATGCAACCTAATTAATTATAGGTCGTATGAGTATAATGTATTTCATATAAATAAAGCGTCACATATTGCATAGCTACACCACCACCTAATAGTTTTTATTAATTAATTAAAAGTTAAAACAATAATTAACTCGTACTTTGTTAAATAAAAGTGTGTGTACTTGTGTCCGTAAGAAAATATTATTTTCGTTTATAAATGCATCGTTTGTAAAAATATATGATTTAATAATGATATTTTATTATTAAATTAATTATTTTATAAAAGATTGTATAAAAATAAAAGTAATGCGCGCGAGTTTTAAAACTTCATATCTTTATCGTTTCGACTCCGTTTTATACGTTTCTTATGTCCACGTCTCCGTATTAAAATGATTTATCAAAATATCATATTTATAAAGTTTAACCCACTGATGAACAGTAACTTTTACTGTTCATCACAGTTTATATAAATTATTTTTATTGAATCGCCTCGGCAATTTGAATGCAACCTAATTAATTATAGGCCGTATGAGTATAATGTATTTCATATAAATAAAACATCACATGTTGTATAGCTACACCACCACCTAATAGTTTTTATTAATTATTTAAAAGTTAAAACAATAATTAACTCGTACTTTGTTAAATGAAAGTGTGTGTACTTGTGTCCGTAAGAAAATATTATTTTCGTTTACTAAAAATGTATGATTTAATAATGACATTTTATTATTAAATTAATTGTTTTATAAAAATTTATATAAAAAAAATATAAGTAATGCGCGCGAGTTTTAAAACTTCATATCTTTATCGTTTCGACTCCGTTTCATACGTTTCTTATGTCCTCGTCTTCGTATTAAAATAATTTATCAAAACATCATTTTTATAAAGTTTAAACCCCTGATGAACAGTAACTTTTACTGTTCATCACAGTTTATATAAGTTATTTTTATGAAATTAATTATACGTAACTTGTTTAAATCATAACTCGTTCATTTTAATTCCGTTTCTCGAGATCCTTATTTCCTTGGATTAGTATTAAGAAAATTTATCAAAACATTACATTTATAAAATTTAAACCACTGATGAACAATAGTATTTACTATTCATAACAGTTTATAAAAATTGTTTTTATAGAATTAATTATATATATCTTGTAAACTACGTAACTTGTTCGTTATAATTCCGTTTTTCGAGTTCTTTATGTCCGTGGGTTCGTATTAAGGAATTTTATCAAAATATTATATTTATACAATTTATACCCCTGATGAACAGTAACTTTTACTGTTCATCACAGTTTATATAAATTATTTTTATAAAATTAAATATGTGTAACTTATTTAAATCATAACTCGTTCGTTATAGCTCCGTTTCTCGAGATCCTTATGTCCTTGGATTAGTATTAAGAAAATTTATCAATTTATTATATTTATAAAATTTAAACCACTGATGAACGTTCGAATTCCAATAGTTTTCAATTTACAAAGTTAGTTTACAATCATTTTATTTAAGAACCTTGCACCATTATTTTACCAAGTGTTGTACCGTATAAAGATTAGACAATTTCTAGTATCTTGGGTCCAAGTACAACTTTGTGTAAGGTTTAACATGTATAGGAAAGACTTAATAGGGATTAAATGATTTATTTCATGTGTAAGAGTCTATATCCGGTTTTGAGATGATATAAGGGAGCAAAATAATTAAATTTTGAGTATTGGGTATAAATGTGGGTATTTGTTTGAGTGTAGATGGGTAAAGGTGCTTCCTCACGACCGAATGTAATTTATTGCGAAACGTAAGCGTTTTACGTAACCAACAAAAATAAATTATGAAAAGTTATAAATTATACTCCTAATAATCATATAACACTTGCTTGATGTAAACTTTAATTTGTTTGATGTCCGTTTACATCGAACGTTGATTTTTAGTTTACGCGATTTAACTATAAGTTAATAATTAAAAGCGAACGCGTAAAACTCTAAAAATAAATAATGGAATTTATTAAAGTTGTAAATAACCTGAAAATGAGAAATGTTACATACACCCTCGTTAAGTGCATATTACTCTTTATACAACGCATCCGTTGTGCCATTACCTGACACGAGACGATAGCTAGTCGTCACGGATTGGAGGATGCACCCTCCAAATAGTACTATTCCATGTATAAGCGTCTACCATTACCCGGTAGTTAACAATTCATGATTTCCGCGGGACTTTTTCATCAACGAGTTAAAATAACTTATAATAATCAAGGCTACTAGCATACATTCGGGTCCCTTGTGTTCTATTATTAAAAACAAGCATGTTATCCCCTTCGCGGGTTTATAAAACAATTAAAGTATTAAAATGCGATGCTATGAACTCACCTTGATCAACGATCACGATCAAATAAACTGAATATATCACAAACGAAGCAGCAACGATCTCTCCACAGACCTATAATTAATTGCTCGATTACAATACGATAAAATACTATCAACGATGCTTACATCATTACGACAAAAAGAAAACAGATATATATATATATATATATATATATATATATATATATATCTATATATATATATATATATATATACTATACTATAATAGTATAAATATATATATATTTATATATACGTAACAATACATAATGTTATAGAAATCCACTTGCACCCATAAAACCTTAACACTTAGTATATTTTATATACACAATTTTTCATCCAATCATATACTATTTCACTTTATTGAAACCTTTCTATATTCGGTAAGTTTCTATTTTTAGAAAGTTACTATTTTCGGAAAGTTACCATCTTTAATAAGTCTCGACACGATATTATATTTATAATAATATTTATTCACCTCGTCAAACTATTAGATTTAAAAAGTCTAACTTGATATCAAAACTTATTTATATATATTGTTTTTTTAATATATCTAAAATACTATAAGTGTATCTTTTGTATTAAGTAACTTTTTTTTATTTGTTAATTTTTTTTCTTATTTTTTTGGAGTTTTATTAACTTATTGCTAGCTGTATAATGTTTTTTTTTATGTGTTGAATCATTTCGGAACTTTTTTATATTTCATAATATTAAAAACCACCCAATAAAAGCATAAAGCTCCAAAAAACACCCAAAATAAGTTACCATACCCAAAATGGGCGCGACCCAAAAAATAGATTACAGTAAAACCCAAAAAGCCACTCAACAGAAAAAAAAAGAAAATATAGATATAAAAAAAAGTACAAAAAACCTCCAAAACCAAAAACATAACCCTTAAGACAACAAACAATTAAGCCGCATCACATCAAAAAAAAGGCACAGTAAAAAATCAAAAAACACAGTAAAAAAACACCACAAATCATAAAACCAACTAAAACAAAAATCA
The DNA here is from genome assembly GCA_026074375.1 of Tanacetum coccineum. Taxonomy (NCBI): domain Eukaryota; kingdom Viridiplantae; phylum Streptophyta; class Magnoliopsida; order Asterales; family Asteraceae; genus Tanacetum; species Tanacetum coccineum. The sequence continues at coordinate 58,122 of BQNB010019178.1, forward strand.
TTCAAAAGAAAAAACACAAAACAAAACACGATAGTACGAATTAAAAATAAAATTAAAAACCCCACAGAATCCATAAAAAAATTAATCACCTAACTAATATTGCAAATCAACTAAACATTACACAAACAATAAATCTTATCGAAAACACAAAGAAAAAAAAAAGTAAAATTAACCACAAAACAAGATAAAAAGAAACCTGAGAAAACAACGTAAAACCATTAAAATCAAAAACGAGAAAAAAATCAAAACAATAAACTAAACACCCTCAGCCCACTATCCCAACTTATAAACAAACCCCTCGAAAAATCCCACCCCGAAAAACCAAAATAAATAACAAGATAAAAAAAAAATCCTACACAACAACAACTACAAGCACATTAGATAATATAAAAAACACCAACAAAAACAAACCAAAAAACTCACCAAAAGCCTCAGATAAAACACAAATCCCCCCAAAATCCTCTCTAAAATTCACAAACATAGTAAATAATCCTAGAAGAAAAATACGATAAAACTTAAACAGAAAACACAAAACACCAAACTTAAAAACAAAGATCCCCCAAGAAAAACGAACAAAATACGAAAGACATACCACCAAACTACCTAAAAAAAAAAAAGAACATAATAACAAAATAACCACTGCTAAAGATATAAAAAACAAAAAACCAAAAAGAGAAACAATACTCAAAGAAAACTAAAAAAACAATAAAAAAGACCGAAACTTAACGCAACCTCAAAAACCAAAAAAATGAGACACTCTCCCAAAAAACCAAAATCCAAATAGTTTAAAACAAAACAGATCTGAGTCGAAAATTAAAAACACCAATAAACAATGCCCCAACACACAAATAACCATTCCGAAAAACGCAACAATACACGTAAATATAACCTATGCAACATAAAAAAAACTAACAGACAACTAAAACACACAACAAATGTCTGTCTGTGATCATCCATGCTGGTATCCGCATCCCAACCTTGTTCTTGTTTCTTCCTGAATTGAAGATATTCTTCATAATATCATCATCTTGAAGATTGTGATAAGCATCTCGAGCACGTCTTGAAATGTCAGGAAAGATAGTCATATAATGACTGATGATGATCTTTGTAAATCGTGGGTATGGGATCGAAGTGGCAGGATGATGAAGCGAATAGTAAATGCCTTCCCACATTAACTCCGCATAATCCACATGAATGTTATTGACAAAGCAGTATAACATTTGCATTATCTGCAACGGCGGTTGGTCCCATCCCGTAACACGTGTAGTCAAGCACTTGGAGAATATCTTGCATAACGTCTGCCAAGGCTGTAGAAGACCAGGTATCTTGAAATTAGACACAGTCTTGAGTTCCATTGTAAATCCCAACACTTGTTTGTAAAATGGAACCATATCAGAGAATGATGGTGGTGGCACAAACGAAGCATGATTGTTATCATTTGCTTGCGGAAGATGAAAGATTGTTCTGAAGTCATCCAGAGTAAGTGTAAGCTCTTTTCTATCCAGCAGGAACTTGAGTCGATGCTTTGATCCGTCTTCTCTCAACGTATGCCAGAACTGTGCCATATAAATCCAGGGTACAGATGCTGAAGCGGCAATGCTGAATCGTAACGGATGATTCGTAATAATATTCATCAGAATCTTGCTTTCTGATGGACATTGCACATTCTCCAAGTCAACCTTCTTATTTGCATCCATAAGGTCATATCTCTTGTTTGGAGGACACAGATCATCTTGATGAACATCAGCTGCTTGTTGTTGTTGTGCCATGATGATAACTGAATGAATACAATTGAGGTGTTAGGAAACAAATAATTCTTTTGACATTTTTGTCTTTTTCCTCTCTGTCTGTTTTATATGTTCTGGCAATTCTTTTTGAACATATTTTTGATCAGTTTGTTTCTCATGTGCTCGTTCTTGCTTTTTCTAGCACATGCCATACGCTTTATTCGAATTATTCTTTTGATTTACCATTTTTGTGTGTTCTGGCATTTCTTTTTCGAACACACTTTTGATTTGCTTTTTCGCGTATGGATTTAGCTCTCTCTTTCTGTTTTTAGAATATCCTCACCAGAAATTCTTTGTGACATGATACTCTCTCAAGAAGGATGAAGATTTCTCTTTTGATTTGAATCAAGACACAGTTATGAAAAATTCAAGAGAAATCCTTCAACTTCTTAAAATTGTTTTAAGAAAGAGTATCATTTTGACACAATAACAGATTTTGAGAACTTTTTCAAAAATCATGTGACAAAACTTTTCATGATGTTGATAATATTGAATAATGTAATCACAAACCCACAACTGAATGGACACTAAGTCACTCACTCCTCATTCTGTTCATTGCAGAAAACGGCCGTAGCCGGACATGACTTAGTCCACTTAAACAATTGAGATTTGAAATTAACATATTTATAAGAACTTTGATTCTTTCACATTTGATTATGAAGCCTAAACCATGAATACAAACACATCTAATTCAATAATTGAATGGACACTAAGTCACTCACTCCTCATTCTGTTCAATGCAGAAAACGGTCGAAACCGGACATGACTTAGTCCACTTAAACAATTACGAATAGACATATATGATCCATAGCATAGAATTCATGAAAACTTGTTTCTTTGCCAAAATTATTTGTCAGATTTTCAGCACACTAGAAACTGATCGTTTTGTTTTTCACAGACATTCACACAATAAGCATTACAATCATGAAGCAACAACATTATTACATATACAAAACACTTTCACAAAACCACAAACAATTAAACTGATTTTCACCATTAACCTTTACTGAGTTTTGACTTTTGTTGACTACCGAGTTTGACCAGTTGACCTTACCGATTTTGACAATTAGACTTTTTACTGAGTTTCAAAAATAATGACTTTTGTTACCATAAACTCAATATCATCTAAGTGTTTAAATCATTGACAGATTATAACCTGTGCACAAAGAACTAAACTCGGTAAAATAACAGATTCGGTAATGTACTACCAAGTTTAATCAAAACTCAATCCTAACCATTCTATGATCATTTTATGGCCTTAAGTCACTTTTTACACTAAATCTAAGCCTAAGATTATTCAGAAGCTACAAAAACTCGGTAAGACACTTTTTACACTAAACTCGGTAAACCTCATCTTTACCGAGTTCAAACTCGGTAATCCCAAATTACTCAAAAACACCTAAGACATATATATCCACTTACGTTTGAGTAAGAAGTGAAATTACAATCGTTGTAATGAACTTAGATAGCGTAAAACAGATTTCTACTCAAACTTAGTAAAAGGATTCGGTAAAAAAGAAAAGTTAAAAAAATGAAATTAAAATCCATTATACAGCCACCGAAAATAGTTTGGAAAATTGACATTTTCAGTCCCTGTACTTAACTTTTACCGAAAACTGTTGAAAATTGTCACATTCAGTCCCTGTACTTCGTATTTACCGAAAAAATTTTGAAAAATTTACACATTCAGTCCTTGTACTTTAGCATTTCCAATTTTTTGTTTGTGAATTTACACAAACTCCTCCTTAAACAATGAATTTTTTCAAACCCCTTGAAATAACAATTATGTAAAATTCATTGTCCGAAAATGAAAATTTGTTACTTTTTTAACTAAAACTCCCCCTCGAAAATATAACATTTCTAAATTTAGTCATCATGAGAGTTTATTATCAAAAAGATATTTGTGAGTGAAAATTGTAAGAACTCCCCCTTGGATCATGATTCCGTATTTTGCAATGTAAAAGGTTTTAATAAGAAACTTGGAATCATGAAACAAAAGATTGTAATTCTTTTTAAATTATGTTTTTTTAATAAGAAAAATGTGTCAAATCTTTTTGTTATTTTTGAAATATTTATGTACATGATTGTGATGTATGATCTTTTCACGAAGATAACTTTGTCAGACTTTCCAACTGAGTTGGAGTCATACATCTCATACCAATGCGATGAACTAGATACTCAAAGCGTTCTTTTGGAAGCGCCTTAGTAAATAGATCCGCTAGTTGGTATTCTGTTCCGACAAAGTAAATTTCCACAGTACCCCTCTCAACGTGTTCTTTAATAAAATGATACCGGATGTCAATGTGCTTTGTCTTAGAATGTTGGACTGGATTGCATGAAATAGCAATGGCACTCTTGGAATCACAATACATCGGAATCCGATTGTATTTAAATCCATAGTCAAGCAGTTGAGTACGCATCCATATCACTTGAGCACAGCATGCAGACAATGAAACATATTCAGCTTCTGCAGTAGACATCGCAGTACAATCTTGTTTCTTTGAACTCCAACTCACGAGCTTTCCACCTAAAAATTGCAATCCTCCTGATGTGCTTTTACAATCATCTTTACAACCTACATGGTCCGCATCTAAATAAGCAATTAGTTCAAAACCAGAATCCTTCAGATACCATAGTCCTATGTTATAGGACTGTCTTAGGTACCGAAATATCCGTTTGACCTCTTTGAGGTGTTTGACCATAGGTCGTGCTTGATAACGTGCACATACAAAGGTAGCAAAGGCTATGTCTAGTCGACTGGCTGTTAGATACATAAGCCCTCCTATCATACGACGATAAGTCGTTTGATCAGTAGGAGTGCCTTGTAAATCAGCATCCAGTCTCTCTGTTGCCATAGGTGTGCTCATTGAGACACATTCATCTAGACCATGTTTCTTTAACAACTCTATTGCATATTGTGACTGACTTATGAATATGCCACAGGGATATTGATGAACTTGAAGTCCAAGAAAGAACTTTAGTTCACCCATCATCAACATTTCAAAATTGTTTTTCATTAAGTTTGCAAATCTTTTTGAAAAATCTGGATTTGTTGATCCAAAAATAATGTCATCAACATATACTTGAACAAGTAATATGTCTCCCCCGTGACGTCTAGTGAACAAAGTTGGGTCAATTATACCTTTATTGAACCCGTGTTCAATTAGAAAAGAAGACAGTTTGTCATACCATGCACGAGGTGCTTGCTTAAGACCGTATAGAGCTTTTTTCAACCTGTAGACGTGATTTGGAAATTCAGAATCAATAAACCCTTCAGGTTGGCTGACATAAACTTCTTCTTTCAAAGGACCATTGAGAAAAGCCCATACCCCCCACCGCCCCCTCCTAAACCCCCCCCCCCACACCCCACGCCCCCCAACCCCGCCCCCCCCCACCCCCCTACACCCCCCCAAACGCCCCATAAACCGGCCCAACCACACCCCACCCCGCCCCCCCCCACCCCCCCCCCCCCACCACCCACTATTGTAGATCCCCCAACCCCTCACTCCCCCCACCAACCTCCCCCACCGGCCCCCCCCCCTCCCCCCCAAACTACATCACCACACCCCCAAAGTCAGCTCCACAACCCCCACCCACACCACCCCCAACTCATCACACACAACACCCTCGCTATCAAAATCCTCGCCAACTACCCAACTAACCTCCATAATTACAAATACCCTCGACCCTAACCAAACCCCCGACCCCAACACCCCCCCTCTAACAAACAACCCCCTACCACCTGACTACCAATAAATAACTACTTCTCAAGAAAGACCTGGAAAGACAGCCACAAGACCAGGCCACTTATGAGTCACATACCCTCAGAAACCTATTGAACTTATCTCCAAAACACTCCGAAAGCACACTCAACCACAACACATGATCACAACCAGCAGCCAATGCACATTAAACATCAACATCCTTTGACATCGCAGTACAATCATGTTTACTAAAAACTCCCCCACACGAGCTTACCCACCTAGCAAATGCAAACCACCAGTTTAACACTACCACACACCTTTAACAACCAGCATGGAACGCAACTGAAAAGTCAAAGAGAACAATCCCTAAAACCTTCTGATACCCAAGTCCAATTATAAAGACTGTCACAGGTACCGAAAGATCATATTTAACCTCTTGAGGTGTTGACCCGAAGGACCTGCTTGAAATCGAGCACATACAAAAGTAGATAAAGCAAATTCAGGTCGACTGTAAGTTAGGTACATAAGTCCCACCAATCAAAATCAAAAAAAAACGACGAAAATCGTAAATTTAAAATCATTATGAATGCCTAGAAAATCACAACTATACCAGTTTCATTAGCAACTCTATTGCATATTGAGACAGACTTATGAATATGTCACGAGGATAAAGATAACATGAAGTCCCAAGAAAGAACTTTAGTTCACCCATCATTTGACAATTCAAAATTATTTTTCATAAGATCTCAAAACGTTTTGAAAAATGTGGATTTGTTGAACCAAAAATAATGTCCGTCACATATACATATACAAGTCATATGGTCATCCTCGTGACGTCGTGTAAACAAAGTTGGTCATTATAACCCTTTATGAAACCCATTTTCAATTAAGAAAGAAGATAATTTGTCATACCGATGCACGAGGTGCTTGCATTAATACCGTATAGAGCTTTTGTTCAACCTGTAGCATGAAACCTGGAAAATTTTTTGTGATACAATAAACCCTTTATGTTGGCTGACATAGACTTTCTTCTTTCAAAGACCATTGAGAAAAGCCTTTTAGACATCCATTGAAAGATAGTGATATTCTTATGAGCATCAATAAGCAAAAAACATCGAACAGCCTCAAGACTAGCACAAGAGCAAATGACTCTCAAAATCAATGCTTCTACTGCTTATATCCTTTAGCCATAAGATAGTTTTTAACTAAACCACAATAATTTTTAGCATCACACTTATTCTACCAAAGCCATATGATAGCAAAAATTTCTTTCCTTCTATTCGTGAATGAGTACCCAACTTGAAGTCTCTTAAATTGATTCACTCATCTTGCATCGACATCAATCCAACTGTGTCTGCATTGCTTCTTTAATTATCCATTGGTTCAATAATACTAACAGTTAATGCATAGACTGCATACTTCAGAATCTGTTTATGTAACTGGTTTGACGAGTCATGACCATTTAGATAGGTCACCAAATAACTGCTAGAGAGATATTTTTCCAATGTGTAGAATAATAAATGACCACGATAATATCAGGGATTAAAAACAGATCTGGATGTTGGATAAAGTGAAATATTAATGAAAATAGCCATTTTATTAGAGTTTGAAAGGTTAAAGAGAGGTAGATAAGTGTGAGTTAGAGAGAACACACACACTTACACTTTTACAAAAAGTGAGCTTCACCCTCCATGGAAGGATGGAGGGGGTATTTATAGTCCCTAAGCCACATAAATATCCTGGGGTAAAACTATCATTATTAGTCCCTATGTGACACGCCTATAAATAAACTAATGGTAATTCCTTGTTTGTCCAACATATTAAAGCTAACAATCTTCCCCCAAAATGTGGGGCACATACGGAATTACATACAATGTTTCCTATCAATACAATTACAATAAATAAGTCTTCCAAAAGCACTTCCAAAGCTAAAGATGTCTTCTGAGTTCTCCTTGTCTTGAAACTTGTACTCCAGCTTGGATCTTCAGTGTCTTTACTTATACAGGAACCATTGTAGTATGCACGAGTTGGATTAACTTCCCCTCAAATCATGGCTGCATGTTACTCGAAAAGCTTTTTGAATAGACTCCTTTTTTTCGAAGTTTCTAAATCAGCTTCCCCCCAAACCACATCCCTATCTTAAGCAATTCTTAAACTTTGTTGTTAGCTAAACAATCTTCTACTTGTCATTGACGTGCACAGCGGAATTTTGTAGAAGTCAAACCACACCAACGACCACTGCTTCTTGTCATTAGGGCTTGGTGAATATTCGTTCGGGGGTGCATGCGAGAAATCAGCAACAATTCTTCTCACGTATGCAGAATACTTCATAAACCATACTAAGTAAAGTAGTATACACTACTTCCCCCTGGAAGTTGACATGGTAACATCAAAGTCAACTAAGTCCCGGATGTACACATTTTCCCCCATGATGGTTGCGAACTCTCGGAAGCATCATTGTTGTGTACGCACATATACTCGAGAAGTTCTTGTCTTAAGCACAAATCTTGAAATCCAAACAAAGCATTACCCTCTTGTCTTCAGAAACCGTAGAGGAGATGAAGCAAGAATCAAGAAAACTTGGTATAATCAAGGTCTTGTATATGAATGTCGTTGAAGAACTTTGAGAATTTTGCTTAGACTGTGAAGTACCATTGTCTTGGAATAGCACAATAATATCCCGTGAGAATTGCTGATTACATCTCAACCTTTAAACTCTCTGGCTAACTTACCAACCTCGTATTCTGTCGGCTATTGTTGTGATCACTTGGTGAAGTAAACCCGATATACCAAACTTGAAAATGAAGTAAAATCCCCCAAATTTGTTACTTAAGCTTGCACTGTTGTTGATTGAAGAACGGTGCAAGATTAAATCTATAAGTACTCTATACCCAACCAGAAAAGTATAAGAAGTACACCACCTCTTGAAATTATCCACATCGACATCTGCGTGTGACACTGAGTACTACAACGTAACTCCTTTAAGTGATAGCTATAACCCGTGAGCACTACAATGTAACTCCTTACATCAGGAAATAACTAGATAATCCAAGTCTTAATCATAAACCGTATACGTTCAAGCAAGTCATCAATCGATAGATTGGGTTTAAAGAAAAAAGGGTAGAAAATAGAAAGAAGTCTCGATGATGAAATAAGTAGACGCCTTCGTGAAATCCAACTTCAATCACAAATAAGGGATACCAAATCAACTCCGTGAGCACTTGTCATCGTAGTCTGAATCTTTAGCCATTTGTCATTTAGTGAATCTTATTCGGATCGTTTGTAGTGTTATGTATCATGTTTGTTGTGATGTTGTTCGTGAATGTCGTTAAACTAGGACAAATGTTATTTTTAAATGTCGTTAATGAATAAACATCGTCTAGTTCAACTTGTCATGAAAGTGTCTTAGTCCATTAATACTTGCAATTTTAACCAGCCCCATTTAACAATAACATTCAGCCCAATCAATAGTATATATATGGCCCATGTTTGTGTAATGATCCGGTCCAACAACCATGTCATATGATTCGGTGTACCACAAAATTTATACCAGACCCAATCATTCAATACT
>BQNB010019179.1:0-67183 GCA_026074375.1 Tanacetum coccineum
TATTTAAAATCTACTTGAGATTAGCACAAGTTTTCTTTTACTAATGATTTCAAGTCTAGCATGTCATGAGACTAGCATAAACTATCTTCATTAATTGTTAAGGGAAAAAGCTAGAACTCAACACGTTCAATCGGGTCAAAAATTACTTCTTATTCTTACCAACGGAAAACATACATTATTGTCTTAACACTGAAAAATTTAAAATTTTTGCTGTTTTTTGTGGGAAAACCGGTACGTGAGAACAAAACAATAAGCAAGCACATTAAATCGATAGATTCCCTCCCCAAACTAAAATGAAACGTCCTCAATGTTTTAAGGTCGGGATCCTACGAATATCTAAGCGTTTATGACGGTAGGGACAAAGCATAATTCGTTAATCGATAATTAATGAAAGGTATGATCTCCAAACTAATTTCACACAAAGGATGAGAAAACTCGAGTGCTTCGGAATTAGGCATTCGAAACCCCCACGAGAGGATTCTTGAATGTTGGGTTTATCCTGCCAATTCAAACACAGGACACAAAACATACGAGAATACGAAGAGGATGGGACCACCTCAATCACAACACATTAGAGGTTAGAAAAATAGAAAGAAAATAGAAAAAAAAATGATAAGCTGGGGTGAACTCCCACCGAAGCGGCTTTGTTTTTGATTACCGAGTGCACTCGAATCTGATACCTGAATTTCAGTGTCCTTAGGTGAAAAGTCTGGGAAGTCCTGGATAACAATGGTGGTTGTATCCCCTCCCATAGTAGTGCTTGATGACGGTGGGCAGTTTGACTTTGAAATTAGAACCATCAGCATGAGACAACTTTGCAGTGCCATAAGGATAAACTTCGGTGATTGTGAAAGGTCCGGACCAACGGGACTTAAGCTTTCCAGAGAAAATCTTTAATCTGGAATTGAAGAGAAGGACTTGATCACCAACATTGAAGATTCGGTTCTTTATCTTGGAATCGTGTAGCTTCTTTGTCTTCTCCTTGTAGATTAGCGAAATTCTGTAAGCTTGATCACGAAGCTCTTGCTAAGTTCATTGAGATGAAGCTTACGTATGATCGGCCCATGCGGTTTTAAACTCGAAGTTCGCAGTTGAGAGCCCAATACGCTTTGTGTTCTAACTCTACTGGTAAGTGACATGCTTTTCCATAGACTAACTTATACGGAGTACATCCTATCGGAGTCTTATAAGCGGTTCTGAAAGCCCATAATGCATCTTCTAACTTATCTGACCATGAGGCACGGTTTTCTCCTACCGTCCTCTCTAAAATTCTTTTGAGCAGATTTCGTGACTTCACTTGAACACTCGTTTGAGGATGGTAAGGAGTCGAATGTCGATGGGTGGGACCCCACATATTTAGACATAACTTTATCAAATTTGTCGTTACAAAAATGGGTCCCACGATCGCTTATGATTGCTCTCGGAGCACCGAATCGGGAGAAAAGGGATTTTAAGAACTTAACAACTACCCTAGCATCGTTGGTAGGGAGCGCTTTCGCTTCAACCCACTTGGAAAGATAGTCGACGGCTACTAGAATATATTTGTTACCCCTAGATGACGGAAAAGGTCCCATAAAATCGATACCCCATAAATCGAAAATCTCACAAACTTGGATTGCGTTTTGAGGCATCTCATCACGTTGAGAGATTTTGCCTTGTTTTTGACAAGCATCACAAGTTTTGACAAATTCGTAGGCATCCTTATAAATGGTGGGCCAAAAGAAACCGGCATCAAAAATCTTCTTGGCGGTAAAGTTGGCACCATAGTGTCCCCCGGTGGGTCCACTATGACAAGCTTTGAGAATTTCAAAAGCTTCTTTGCCATCTACACACCTTCGGATTATTTGATCCGCACAAGTCTTAAAAAGAAAAGGGTCATCCCAAAAATAATGTTTTACATCTTTAAAGAACTTGTTTTTCTCTTGAGTCGACATTCCCTTTTTAATGAATTTCCCCGCGTGGTAGTTAGCAAAGTCGGCGAACCACGGGGTACTTTGGTCTTTGTGGAAAAGTATAAACACACTTCAAATCTCTAAAGGAAATGGTCTCGGTAATTTCTTTTGGATCAAAGATATTTTCGTTAAGGGTTTTCAAGACGAGAGAGGTTGATCTGCTGCGTAGTTTTCAGGTCCCTTGGTATCGATAACCTTATAAATCAAATTCTTGACGTAGTAGACCCAGCGAAGCAATTTGCTTTGGCGTCTTTCTTAATGAAATGGTATTTCAAATGCGGAGTGGTCGTATAAACAATACTCTTGTTCATGATTTGATATGATCGGAAAACTTTTCGAAAGCTTAAAACAATGCAAGCATCTCTTTTTTGGTTGTTGTGTAATTCGTTTCTGCTTCAGTCATCGTATGCTACCATAAAGAATGGTCGGAAATGCTTTCTAATCCTTTGCCCTAAAGAACCGCACCTATTGAATAACACTTGCGGGTTCGCACATGATTTCAAAAGGTTGGTCCCAATTTGGAGCAATGAGAATTGGAGCTTCGGTCAACTTCTTTTTCAATGTTTGAAAGGCTAGAATGCAATCTTCCGAAAAAATGAAAGGAGTGTTTTTCTCTAAAAGATGGGTCATGGGTCGAGAGATTTTGGAAAAGTCTTTGATAAATCTTCGATAGAATCCCGCATGCCCGAGAAAACTTCGAATTCCTTTGACGGTTGTTGGATGAGGAAGCTTAGAAATAACATCAACTTTGGCTTTATCGACTTCAATTCCTTTTCTAGAGATCTTATGTCCTAAAACAATGCCTTCTTTAACCATGAAATGGCTCTTTTCCCAATTTAGTGCTAATTTGGTGTCTTCACACCTTTTAAGCATTCGATCTAAATTGGCAAGACATGAGGAAAAAGAATCTCCAAAAACTGAAAAATCGTCCATAAAAACTTCCATTGTTTTCTCTATCATATCGTGAAAAATGGCCATCATACAACGTTGGAAAGTTCCGGGTGCATTGCACAAACCGAATGGCATACGACGGTACGCGAAAGTTCCGTATGGGCACGTGAAAGTAGTTTTTTCTTGATCTTTAGGTTCAATGGGAATTTGAAAATACCCAGAAAAACCATCTAAGAAACAATAAAACTCGTTTCCGGCTAATCGCTCTAACATTTGTCATGCAAGGTACAGGAAAATGGTCTTTACAAGTTGCTTCGTTTAACTTTCGATAGTCGATACAAACTCTCCATCCCGTGACTAATCTTGTAGGCACCAGCTCATTTTCTTCGTTTGTGACAACGGTCATACCACCTTTTTTATGAAACCATTGGATGGACCTAACCAATGGATATCCGAGATCTCGATAAATCAATCTGCGTCACAAGAAGTTTTTTTCTACTTCTTTCTGATAACGTCATGGATTTCTAGGGTTTAACCCTCCTTTGATGTTTGGACTGGGAAGGTTGGTATTCATCTTCTATAAGGATTTTGTTGTGAGCAAAAATCTGTATCTGTGCCTCGAATATCCGAAAAAGTTTCCTATGCGATTGCTTGTTTTCGGTTTTCAAAAACATTAATGAGTGAGGACTTTTCTTCTTGGCTCTCATCTTTTGAAATTTTGTCTGGATGTTGTTATTTTCCTCTATAAGATGCATACTCGAGCATGCGGAGGTAACTCTTTTATGCTTCGACTTTCTGGAATTTATCTTTTGGTTCATAAGAAGTAGCATATTCGAGGAGAAGACTTCTTTGAGTTCGACAACTGTGGAGATCTCTTGATTTTCTGGAAAGTAAGTACCTTGGTTTGGTACGAGGAGGTAATGGGTTCACTATTTAGGAGTGCCTCGAGAATATGAGAATGTCACCCTCGGATCATAGTACGTAGCATTGGAAACTGGTTTGAAACTGGTTATCATCGATGCTTAAAAGCATCGGCTCTTCAATGGTAGAAAATCACTTTCACCAAACGGAGTAATAGCGTTGGAGATGAAGTTAGAAACAATTGGATCAATCTGGGAGCAAGGTTGTTTGTAAGCAACGGAATCGGAAAATCCAAGTATTCTTGTGAGTACTCTTCACATAGTAGCATCGATTTAGATAACTTTCTTTATGATCTCCGAGATTTTGTAGGAAATGGAAGGTGAATCACCACATGTAAGGGTGACGATTGATCTCATTCTAAGAGTAATCTCTCCTTCATAAACATGATTAAAGCATGAGCCGTCCTAAGGAAGGGGCGCCCCGAGTTTACGGTACTCGAAGATCGGCTATAAATCAAGAACAACGGAGATCAGCGGGGAAAGTAAATTTCCCAACTTTGACAAAAACATTTTCAGCTAACGGTTGGTTTGGAAATTGACTACGGTCAGCTATTTCTAATTTCGCCATTTGTTTCAGGTAGGCCTGAGAGTTGAAGCTTTTCCAATGGATAAAGGCATAAGATTGATACTAGCACCTAAATCGGCAAGGGCTAAGTAACTATCAAACTCTGAAAAGTCACATGGAATGAGAAATCGACCGGGGTCACCTAGCTTTTCTGGAAGCTTTTTAAGGACAACCGCACTACAATTTTCATTCAATGGTGTTTTGGTTAACTCAATTAACTTGTCTTTGTTGTTAAGCATCTTTTTGAACATCGGAGCAAACTTTGGCATATGAATGAGAGCATCCGCGAAACTTAGCTCAAAGTGAAGATTACGGAAAATTTCCATAAACTTTGAAGCAAGGATATCATCCTTTTCACGAATCTTTTCTTTGTTGAGTCTTGATGGGTAAGGCAAATTAGGTTTGGCTTTGTTATCAACGAAAGAAGGCTCTTTGATTGGTTCTTTGTCTTTGGTTTGTTCATGGACGAATGGAGGAGGTTGGATGTCTTCGGTGCTCGGTAGCTCCGTATCCTTTGTCACCTCACTTTCCTTTTCCACCACCGGCGGTGGAATTGGAGGTCCATCGTATGAAACACCACTACGAGTTGTAATTGCCTTGGTTTCGTTCCTAGGGTTTGGAATGGTATTGCTAGGTAAAGAACTTGAACTTGAAGGTTGGTTGCTATGATAATTTTGCATGAAACCGAGCATCATCTTTTGAAAATCCATTCTTGTTCTTTGGGTAGACTCAGTGTAAAAACTCTTTGAAAATCATTTTGAAAATTATCCAACTTCATTTGCAAATTATTCATGTTCGCATCATTGGCTTTAGAATAATTCTCAAATTCCGTTTTAGATACGCTATTTGTTGGAGGGTTGGTAAAGGTAAAAACTTGATTGATTGGGTGGTGGGATTGGTTGGTGTGTTTAGGTATGGTGGAGCTTGGATAACTTGATTTTGGTTGTTTTGAACGTTTTGATTAAAAAGTTTTGTTCCACGGTTTTGGTTGATACATTAGGATTGTCCTTGATAACGGGTTTTGGATTGGGGGTTTGACATTTTGGTTGATGAAACCCGGTGGTTACTCATTTGACTTGCCAATTTGAACGTGCTTGGTTTCTTGGAGAAAATTACAATGCTGCGGTTTGTTGAAATTGTTGGATATTGTCTTGAAAAACGGGAAAATCATTTCCACCTCGAGTTAACGGACAATTGTTAAAATAGTGATTTGATCCACACGTGACACAAACTTCCTCAATGCTTTGAACTGTTGCGGAGTAACAACTAAAGCTTTATTTTGACTCATCATTTGGTTCTCATGTTTGATAGTCATTTATAGACCTCGAGAGAAGCGGGGCTATTGTTGCATATCGAAGATTATTAGATGACGAAGTATTAGAAATAGGGAGCACTCCGTATCTCCTCTTGAATCATTAGCGACGACATTCTTGAGTAACGAATTTTGACTTGCTTTCAAATAATCGCTAAACCTTCTTGTGCATTTTGTCCAAGAAATTGCTACTGCTGCAGAATCAATGCATCCTTGATTCGTTTGAATTCAAAGAGTTGTAAAAAGTATCGAGTTGGTGGAGTTCCGAAAAAGCCATGGTGAGGACATTGACGAAGGATGTCCTTTAAAACGTTCCCATGCTTCATTAAAGGCTTCGTTTGGTTTCTAGATAAAAATAATGATCTCATTCGATAGTAAGGTGGTTTCTTGATGAAGGTGGAAAGTATTGGTTTATGAATTTTTGAAACAAGGTGTCCCATGTGAGAATTGATATTGGTGTTCTTTTGTCTAACCAATTCGGGCTTCACAGTCTAGAGAAAAAGGAAAAAGCAAAAGCTTAACCGAAGTGTTCGGAACTTCTGGATGTCTAAACGTTGAAGTGACCCTTATTAAAAAATCGAAGGTGATTGTGGGGATCTTGTCTACCCGTAAATTGTTTGCTTTGACAAGATTGGATTAAAAGGTTGCTTAAGCTCGAAATTGTTAGCATTGATTGGTGGAATAACTATAGCATCTTCATACCCCTCGATGGGTGCTTGTAACATTTGGGCCATCGTTCGATTGTCGGCCATTGGAACAACGTTTTGTTCAACAATTGGTTCAACCGGAAGAGTTTGTTGTTGACGACGTCTACGAGATTGCAAACGAGTGCGCATAAAAAGGAAAAACTAAAAATTAAAAAGCAAAATTTTACACTAATTTTTTTTTTTTTTTTTTTTTTTTTTTTTTTTTAGCAATGAATTTTAAACGGTTACACGAAAGAGACTTAAACCAAATAATCAACTACTTCACGGTAGCTCTTGAAAATTTCTTTTCAAGGTGAGCCGTACGTCGTAGAGACACAAAAGGCAAGTGTTAAATCTTTGATTACGAATTGGGAACAATTGCAAGTTCACCGGAACTTATTTATGATAATATCTCAATGGAAGATATTATTTGTTGGTGTTCGTTAACCAACTTGGTGAATTTTATTTTCTAAATTAAAGACAATTTTTTTATATTTTTGATTTTTTTTTTTTTTTTTTATCTTTTACTTATACTAAAAAGAAAAGGAAAATATATTTTTACTTTTTATATTTTTTTATTTTTTTGGATTTTTGGATTTATGACAAAAATTTAACTTTCGAGGACGAAAGGATCTTCAAACCAAATCGACAAACACAAAACGAAGGAATCGCTCGCACAAGTCCCCGGCAACGGCGCCAAAAACTGATTGTGCAGTTTACATACACGTAATATAATATAATAATACTAATAAGAGAGATTAAGGAAATTCCCAAGTTACCCTCGAGAAAATCCGCTCTTAAAAGATATAAAATATAATATACGTATAATAAACCGGGCAAGTATGATCACCCGGGTCGTTTCCCCAATGACTCGTGCAATGGAAACCTCGTTTAAGTTTGGATCCTGATTTGAATAAGAAAAGAGATATTTTTGATTTAATTAAACTACAAAATGATAAGACACAATTAAACAACTAAATAACAAATTAAACTAAACACGAAAATTAAAATGCGACTTTAAGAAACAAAGCAATTTAAAAACTTAAAAATTGTAAACTAAATTCCTAAACCTAAATTAATGCTAAAGAAAATTTTAAGGAAAAGAAAAATTATTTTTTAAAAGGCTTTTCGGAATTTTTTATGAATTAAATACTATTAAATCTAAATTAAATTCTAAAAATAGAAATTAAATTGATAAAAATTTAGAAAAATACTTTTTAAGCTAACTTAATCCTAAATTACTTAAAAAGATGGAAAAACATTTTTTTATCACTAATTTCCGATTTATAAGGTAAAATTTTAAACTAAGGTTTGAAAATTAAATGTTTTAAAACTAAATGTGAAATTAATTTTTAAAAATATAAAACTTAAACTAAAAATTCTATAAAAATACTTTTATAAGCAGTAAAAATGCAGAAAATTAATTTTATAAAAAGCCCCAATTTTAAACTATTTATAAAAAACTAATTTAACTTATTAAAATAAAAACCTAATTTTATTATTTAAAAAAAAACTATTTTTTTTATAAAACTTAACTAAAAACACCCAAACACATGGGCCGAAAGTGCCATTAAACAAAGCTTAGGGGTAGGCGGGGTAACTTGAGATTTTATACTAAAAACACAAAGATTGAATACTTGACAGAAATAGTCCCTTTACCTAGGGACTTAACAAGACTAAACTATTACTAACAAAGGACAAACGATGTAATAAACTAGGGACTAACAGAGTAACTAACAAGGACTAACAATGCAAATTTAATACTAACAGAAACTATTAAATATGCAAGACAGATCCCTGAAGCACCTAACCATTAACAACCAGCATCCTTTAATCAAAATAAACAGCTTAATAACTTTTTTTTTTAGAAGCTAAACTTAACTCTCAGCTTATTTAGAATAACTGGAGAATGCTTATTAGGCTGATAACTCAACAGCTTATTACATCAACTTTTAAACGAAACCAATTTAAGCAATAATCCGCCACAACCTCAAGCTAGATTAAAACTTATTAAACACAAGCTGATAGGCTTACTAACTGCTTATCAACTAATCATTAAGTAGATTTACTCAGCTTATTAAGAAAACAGAACGAGAACAATTGTAAAACAGAAAATAAAGTGTACCTTAGATTCAGTTTGAACAAGAAAAGTACCAGCTTATTGTGGCTTATGGCTTATTCCACATAAGCCATAAATCAAACCAACCAATCCTACACTAACCTATAAGCTGCCCAACAGCTCTAAACCTCATTGAACTCATAGCCATCCATTTCCAATAAGAATCAATGTCTTGATCAAATGATAACAATAACAAACACAAACACCATTTTCAACAGAATTTAAATGAAAAACTCGAATTAAGATGAAATACTTATTTTATTAAAACTGAAATAGGGTTCTTACAACTCAAAACGAAATAACATAAAATTAAAATTACAATAAAATAGAACTACTAACAACTGAATCAAAATAAACTGAAAAATTAACACTAAAAATTAACTACTAACTAAAGAATATAATAATCTCCCTTTGTGCTGGTAATGGTAATGGGTATTTTATACCCGAGGCGCGAGCTTACCTTCTCCTTCTCGTCCTCTTTTTTCACATCATCTCGGCCATCCAATCTCTTCTCTCTTTGATCTTGTAATATAAACCGTACGATTAGATTATGGATTGGGCGTGTGACTAATCGCGTCACATCACCCAATCAAATCCTCTCAAAATGCCACCTGGATTGGGGTTGAGGTGGATTGGATAGTGACAGGTTAGTTATAGAAGTGATAGGGACGTTTACCCTATGGTTAATTAGGGTTAGGTTCATGGTTAATAAAACTAGGGATTAGTGGAATCGAGTGTGTTCGTGTGTGTGTGAATTTTAGATCGAATGGGTAAGTGAGGGGGACAGTAACCGGTTAAGAGGTTTATTATTGTACCGGGTTTGGTCGGGTAGAGGTTGGGTTAGGATCCTGTAATCGGTTGGGTAATTTAATTGATTGGTGGAGAAGCGATGGTATGGTTTAGGTTTAAACCCGGGTGAGACCCCGCGCCGTTGATATCTATGAGGCAATTACTACTTTGCCCTTGTGTTTGGTTCACACTTGTTTTTAGGCTATAAATAACTTTGGGAAATTGTACATTTAGCCCTTGTGTTTTATAAAACAATGGAGCTGGGTTTGGGTTGACTGTGGTTTGACTGTAGAAGGCTGAGGCGTGATTTCTCTGGCTTCGGCTTTTGAGATCTTTAGCTTCTTGATCACTCATCCGTTCTCGTGTTCGTTTTTGACTGATTTCTTGTGATATTTGACATATCCATACCTGCACACATAAAACTCAGATACAAGCACATTTTTGCCATTTTTGATCCGTTTTGGGTTTATTTGGGTCTTTTTCAGCTAAAAAGATATGTGTAAATCTACACTTATCACCTGACATAGTAGTATTGCTGTTGTATTGTGCACATACCAGGCTAAGCCTAACGAAATGCACCTTCAGCAATAAAGCGATCGTTCGATACCTAAAAGGACCACACATGGGTCTGTGGTATCCGAAGGACTCCGGCTTTTGAACTAAAAGCTTTTGCAGATGCTGACAATGCAAGGATGTCATACACACGGAGAAGTACTTTCTGGTTCAGCACAATTTTCTTAGACATCGGGCTAGTTAGTTCTGGTCCATTACGAAAAAGCAAAAAGTTCTGCCATCTTCCACTATGAAGCTGAATACATAGCCTCTAATCAGGATGCTGTGGTCAATCCTCTGGATGCGTTCTCAACTCCGGACTATGGATTGCGTTCACAAAATCCGATTATGTGACAATCCAAAAGTGCATTTGCTCTATGCTTAATAGGGTTCAACACTCGCGCTCCAAGCACATTGATATCCGTCACCACTTCATTCAAAGAGCAGTTGAAAAGGAAAGTTTTGTTGAAGTTATATTCATGGAGACAAAAATACCCAACTGGCTGACATTTTTTACGAGGGCATTACCGAGAGAGCGCTTCGCCACACTACTCCACTGCTGGAGTTAAACCAAAATCACCAAGACTCTAGAAGGAACTACAGGATGAGCTGTCTCTGAGTAAACAAGTGGTTCACAATTGTATCATGATATTGTATGTACAAAAAAAAAAAAAAAAAAAAAAAAAAAAAAAAAAAACATTCTAGTGTAGTATGGCTTGCAGTTATTTCCGACTGTAACCCGGTCTTAACCCAGAGACTTAGTGTACGTTTCAGTGCATTAGTTTTTCTTTATAGACAAGAAGTTGTCTAATCCCGAACCATTTTTCTCATAAACAACTTGTTTTATCAATACATGTTCGGGGATGACCAAATTCACAGACTGGGACTAGAGCTCATTAAAGAACACGGTCATAGTTTGAGGGGGAGAATCAGTACTACTAACAGTTTTGCAGGTCAAATGGACACAAACTGTTGCAGAATGGCTATGGAGAAAGAATCGAACAACCAAACTTGCGTACAACTTATGACAGATTGCAGTATCATTCCTGTCTGGGTATTCTACAGGTCTTGTTTCAATTGCTCACTTGATATTTGTGCTATTTCACCTCACCTCATACTTGAGGGGGAGATTGATACATTTTAAGTCCATTCTAGATCAAAACCTTTCACAATTCATACTTTGATCAGAGGGAGAAAATGTGTCTTAAACATGTCAATCGGATAATAATGATACGATTGATTCTAAAATGCTAAGTCCTATCCATGCATGTGCTAAACATCTTTCGATTATCGACGCACATGTGTAGGGGGAGCATAAGTGTTAAAATATCAAAAATTTGTGTCAAGATACTAAAGTTTTGTTTAGACACACGTATCTTGAATACCTGACAAAGAATCTTATTGTTTTCTGTTCGGGAAAGTGATCTTATGGAATGCTGAGAAAGAGATGTTGTACCACCAGTATCGTATGAATCCATGCCTGGTCTTCGGACTGCGCCCACTAGTGAAGTGGATTTCCTTACAAGTACTCGTACAAGTTTAGATTTCCCAAGGCACTTCATATCTTTCGGATATATTCAAAACAGCATCAGAACATTCGATTTAAACTTTCCGTTTGTGCCCCAAACAAATTTTATAAGCACATCGAATGTTTTTCAAATCATTTTTGCCACAGGCCTTCTACGGTACTTAATTGTATTAAGAAGTAAAACGCTGAAAAAGGAATTATACGGTATAGTCAGCAGATAGTAACTGTACTGACTCACTCTTTACCATTCTATGAGTAGAAATACTTATAGTGTGTTATCGTGACTCTGTCTAGAGAACGGGGGGGGGGGGGGGGGCGGCGAACATTAGGGAATCTGATACTTAGGTATTAGAGGAACTAGCTTGTCACGTGCCGGAAAACCTGTCAAGAATGTTCTTTTAATGAATCTATCTGATTACAGGTGCAGTATTCATACCGTAATCATTGATCCTCACGGAATCAGAGGTTAATGTGACCGACCAGATTGAGTATCGTCTATACTCGGTCCCTTCAAAATATTAAAAACCTTTGTGTGTTCACAAAATGTTTTTCTAGAACACATTAAGTGGATTTTGACATAACAAAATGTTTTTGTTGGTGACTAAATGGTTCTATCATGGCGAATGACGACTCAAAGTAACCGATACAAGACATGCCATATCCCTACACAGTATCTGAAGTAATCAAGAAAGCTTACTTTCAAATGCTTCCGCATAATCTCAGAATCAATTCTTCTTCAAATGCAAAAGTTCATATGCCGGGAAGAAGATAAATCACAAGCTTGCAAGATTCCAACAGATATGAGCATGGAACTAAAGATCAGCGTATGGCATAGTCAAAGCGAAAGAAGATCACAAGTAATTCAAAAGATAACTTAAACAAGTCAAGATCAAGATCAAGTCACCACATCTAGTTCTGAAGATCATGATCAGAGGTGTGATTGATTACCCAAAGCACATCAAATGAAGTACCCTATCAACAACGAGCTAAAGAGACAATCACGAGTGAGCTACTCTCATGACTCATCTAGGAGGATTGTTAGGATCACATAAATGGACCCGAACAAAGAAGCTTCGGTCACTCGAAGATGCAAGACAAAAGTCTAGCTCGAAAGACAATGTTAATTGATGTTTATTATGTATACGGGCCAAGATGTAAAAAGCCCAAAAAGAAAGCCCTCAAAGGCAAATCCTAGTTAGTATAAATACACCTAGTTTAGTCAAAATTAGGTTAGCTACTTCATTATTATTTTTCATCTTAAGGGTTTGTAGCAACTCTTGTTTTATTTTAATAAAAAGTTCTTTAATGTTTAATCTTTCATTTTGCCATTGATCTTGTGTTTTCATCCATGGAATGATCTAGGGATCCTACAGGTTAGATTAAGTAAAAGTAGATAAAAGGTTTTAATAATTTTAGTGTTAAAATAGATTTTAATGTCCCTTTAGTTTGACAGCTTAAAGTAAAGGGGTGTTTGGGTGAACCTTAAAAACGGGTAAAATTGGCTTTAAGTTTGGGTTGAGGTAACTAGTGAGTTTTAAGCTTAAGTTTTAAGCCTATTTAAAGCTTTTTCAAAAGTTTTCAAAGTTAAAAATTGTTTTTCAAAGCTTTTTAAACCCATCTTTTAAACTGTGACTTTTGAAATACACCACAAGTGCTTATTTAGTTAAGCACTTGTGGTTTGAGTTTAAGTGTAAGAAAAGAGTGTGCTTTGTGTGTTTTAAGAAGCTGTCAAAAGCCCTTTGTCTTTTGACTTTGGTAAGTCAAAAATTCACCAAGCATTTTTGTAGCAGTTTTAACAAATTTACCACCCTTTTTCATTTAACAAATTCAGCACTCTAAAATGATTTTAAGCTCAAAACTTGTTGCACAAGTCCACAAGCTAGTAGACTTTATCTGTTTTAAGTTAACTTTTCAATTTGAGCTTATTTGACAGCTTTTAATAAGCTGTCAAATAAGCTACTCAAGTTAAGCTTAAATCTCCCCTGGTGCAAAGGGGAGATTTTAAGCTCCTTTTTCTTTGTCATTTAGTGTTCTTAAGCCCAAGTTTTTGGCTTATTTTAAGAGCTTATAAGCTCTTGTATAAGCCCTCAAAGTTTCATACTTTAGTGAGCTTATTTGATGGCTTATTTTTAAGCCTCAAACTTGCCTTTCACTGTTTTTGAATGCCTTAGGTGTAGGGACTGCTTATTTTTCTTTATGCTTATTTAGCTTATGTCACTAGCTTATTTTAGCTCTTAATAGCTTTTTAGATTAGTATAAATAGTTGTTTAGCTTATTGAGCCTCTTTCCTAGCTTATTTGTCCACACAAGTTAAGCATTTTTGCCTTTAAGCTTTGTTTAGCTTTCCTGTCAAGCATAAGCTCTTCACAGCTTATTTAGCCTTGAGCTTTAAGCCTTTTTAAGCTTACTTAGATTAGTTTAGCTCACTTTAGCTTATTTAGTCCTTTACTTAGCTTATTCAACCTCAAGTTCAAAAAGACTTAGCTTTTTCCTTGGCCTTTAAGCCCTTTAAGCTAAAACAGCCACCTTTAAGCTTATTTTTAAGCTTATTCAGGGCTTTTCGTAAAAAGTTGTAGAAGACAAAGTTGTTAAGCCCCACGAGCTTAACAACTTTGCTTCTTTGAGTTTTCGAAAAAAAAAGGGGGAAAGACAATTGGCCCGGGTGAGCAAGACTCGAACCCGGGACCAATCGATACGATCCCCCCTTTTACACACTCCTTACCACTGCGCCCTTGGGTCTTTTTCGTTAAAGACTCAAGGGCTTAGATATATAAGGGTGTTTTGGCTTATAAGTATAATAAGCTGTGACAGCTTATTCGGGCTTATTCCTTAAGCCAATTTCGTGTTTCTTATTTTTCGTAGAATAGTCATAGTGTCTAGTATTTTTTGTAAATTTTTCAGAATTTTTCGAAGTCATTTAATATTTTTTATAATTTAATTTCGTTAAAAGTTTATTTAATTCATAAAAAATACAAAAATTATCAAAAAAATATTTTGCTTTTTTAGAAAATTTTCTTTTGTCATATAGTTTGTAGGAAAAATATAAAAAATTTCGTAGGGTCATTTTTACAACTTTTTACTTTTTAAAGAGCGGTCCGGGTGCGGGATTTTGTTTTGACTCGTTTTTGGGTCAAACGAACTCCGTTTTCGGTCTAGTCTTTTTCATTCTTCGTTATTTGATCCCTAGAGTAGTTTAGAAGCAAAAATTTCTTCGTAGGGTTATTTTTAAAGATTTTAGGTTTTTCCCCCTTTGTTCGGGATTCGGGCTCTCGTTTTCTAGTTTAATTTTGTAATTTCTAGGTTTTTCTTAAACGTTTTAGTTTGTCATTATCTAATTTGACTTTTTCAACTTCTCAAATTAATTCCTACCTTCAAACTCAAATCTTCGATTGTATCGATTTTCCATTCCAGCCTCGTTGGGGATAAACGACCCGGGAACATTCTATACTACTTCTCGGTATCATTGATCTTGTTGATTTTTAGACTTATATATATTTTATATTTTATTATATATTATATATATATGGTGTGAATTTCACCAATCAATATCAACAGGCCCACTCTGAACCACTTTCGCTTGACCGAATTTGAATTTTCTACCCACTATACACAGTCCAAACCAAATGAAGTGACAAGAAAGCAATAAGAAACGCATGCCCAATCTTACAATCCTAAATCCCTAACTGTGGTGATATATACCAATTATGTCACACTTATTTCTCAAACCCTAAACCTAGACTTTTTTTTCATACGCCTCTCTTTTTTCTTATATCCTCAGTCTCGAAAAAATAGTATCACAAGATTAACACACAAAATCACTTTTGTATCACAAGATTTTGAACACATTTGTTCTTTTAAATTTTACTCCCACGACACAACAAATTACTCGTCTTTATATTTTCTTTGATGGTTCAGTTAGTCACACAAACAAATCAGTCGACTGAATCAAACAAATAGCCTCAAATATCTTCTTTGATGGTTTTTGTTATGTACGAAGCGCAGGTAGGTTCATGATTGTGTATGGTTTTCTTTCTTCTTTGTTGTTTTCGTGTATGAATTGAAACAAAACTGAGACACAACGATTTTGTTGTTGTTCTTGGCTTATTGGTTTCGAAAATTAAATGAAGCATAAACCTTCAAAAACAGATCAGTGATGAGTTGGTTTTTTGTTTGATGGTCTTTTTAGATCTCTAAATCTCATAAGAGAAACGACTAAACCCTACTGAGATCTTTCTTTATTTTCTGATTTTGACTTTGTTATACCAAAACAAAAATAGATCTTGAAAGACTTGTCAAAAATGAGTGTTGTCGAGAACGAGAATGAGTATGATTATTTTTATTTTCTTTTTGTTTTTGAAACAGATTAATACTACTTAGTCTATTCTTTTTTTTAATTCTTGATTCTTTAACGAATATTTTGATAAAAACTCATATCTGTGTGCAAACGTGTTATAATCTGTTGAAGTTTTAAGTTAAGTACAAACAAACACTCGTCTGAGATCTATGAAAAATGTATGGCAAGTGTTTTCCGAAAAATGAATATCGAGTTTGTGTTTCCGAGATTGTGTTTCTGAGTTTGTGATTTTTGTATCTATGATGATTAATCTTTTGTGTTAAAGATCTTTGAAGGTCTTGCAATAATTTGTAAACACAAAAAGACTAAACTGAGATCCAGGAAACTGTCGAAAAATGATTGATGCTTATCAGTTAAGATTTGTGCTTTAAGATCTGTGATGATATTCTTTTTGTGTGATCACTTGTTAGGTCTTTTAATCTTGTTGATATACACACAAAAATAAATCTGAGATCAAAATGAAGTCATGTCCAAGTTTGATTACGAGTTTGATTTTACCGAGTTTGTTAAAACGCGTATTTGACTGAGACAAAAAGTCAAGATCGAGTTTAAACTTTGACCAACAATTCAAAACTCTATAAAATCAGTTAAAGTTCTGAGTTTGGTATTTGTAACAGTTTTTTTTTAGTTTGACCAGTCAACCTTCCGGATTTTGACTTAAAATCCGAAATAAGCTATATTTGTACTAGTTTTTGCCCCTACCTTCGAGAATAAAAACCGCAAAAAGAAGGTCAATTTTCGTTTGGCATAAACACAACCGAAATAGCACAATTTAGCACAAATAAGCTCAAAAAACTGAATAAGCACCTAATGAAAACTGATTTTGACTTTTTGACCCTAGAATATAAGCAGTTTTGACTTCGAAAGCTTGCAAAAATAATCTAAAAAACAGAATAAACACACGAAATAAGCACTTAACCAGAATAAGCACAGCTGATTTGGACCGAATATGCTCAAAATAAGCTCCTAGAATAAGCTGACAGAATAAGCTATCCAAAAAAGCACAGTAAACGAACACTAAATCGCTCTTGCAGCTCTGATACCACTTGTTAGGTCTTGAATTTAGGATCAATGCTATTAACCTTTTTAGGGGTAATTATATATCAAATAGTAGTATAATATTAATCAAAATATAAAATCCCCGCAAGTCAACCCTTTAGGAAAAAGGTCAACAAACTCACGGGTATGATATAAATGATTACGGGTAAGTGATCACCCGGGTCGTTCTCCCAACGAGGCGTGCAATGGAAAGTCAAGAGTCGGTTTGATATTTGATGTTTGAATATAACAAGGCTTTGAATGGGTTTTCTAATTCTATGGGAAAAAGCAATTAAAGGGCAATCTAAACTAAAAACGAATGCAATAACGAATTTAAAAAATGTAAACGGAAACGTAAATACGCGACTCGAAAACATAAAACATGAAATTTAATCCTAAAATGATTTTTTTTTTACTTTTTATAAATCCTAAGTGACTAAAATGCAAGGACAAATAAAAGTAAACCAAAACGTAAGCAATTAAAGTAAAAAAACGAAGAAAAACAATAACGGGACCAAATCTCGTTCTTTAAAAAACCAAATTCTAAAATTTTAACCCTACAAAAGCAAATTTAATTTTCCTAAGTCCTAAATGATAAAAGAAAATTTAAAAAAAAATTATATTTTTTGACTTTTATTTTATTTATGATGAATTAAAAACAGATTTAATGAAATAAAATTATTAAAAAAAGTAAACTAATTTTTGAAAATCTAGAAAAATTATGATAAATACTTTAAACTATGAAGAATGCAGGAAAAATATAAACTTGGAAAAGAGCTGAACAAATAAGCAGTAAAATAAGCAAATAAGCCAATAAGCTAAAACTGTAAAGTTACTATATTAATTTAATAGTGCAAGTGAATAAATGAAAAAGACCACATGGCAGTTGGTGTTAGTGTGTTGTTTGGGATGTGTGTGTGTAAAGGGAGAGGTCACAGGTTCGACCCTTGTGGCCTCTCTTTTTTAATAAACATATTTTTTCTTTATCTTTTTAAAAACTTATAAAATAAGCAAAATAACAAAATAAAAAACAACTTTTTTCAAAACCTAAAAATAAGCTGGAAAAGAGCTACTTAAAGTGACAGTTTAGCTTATAAGCTTATATGACAAAATAGCTAAACTGTTTGGAGTTGCTAAGACTAAAGAAGCAAAAGTGAAAACTAAATAAGCTAAAACAAGCTTATACCTAAACTTAATAAACACAAGGAAATAAAAATAAGCAAATAAACTGAGTTAAAAGTTAAGCTTAAAATGAACAGGAACTCTTAAAAAGGTTTTTGAGCCTTAAATATTTTGAACTGAAAATAACTAAATAAGCCAAAATAAGTCCAAACCTTAAGCTAAATAGAAGCTAACAATGGCTAAAAACTAACCTAATAAGCAAGACTAAACCTAAATGAAGCAAATCTAATAGCTGAAAAAACTCAAATAAGCAAAAACAGCCAAAACTATTAACAGAACAGCCTAGGGGGACTTTTGGGCTTATTTTTAAGCCCTTAAACAGAACCTTATGGAAAAATAACTTGCAAAACCTTAAAGCCTATGCTAAAAACTATCTAATTCAGCAATCTAAAAGTAGTTTGAAAATTAAATAAGCCCATGAAAAAGGCTTCTAATTACTCAAGTAATGCTACTTTTTTGTTTTTTTTTTTTTCAAGAATGCAACTTAGCTTTTTGCAGCCTCAAAAATAAGCAAGTAAAAGAGTTTCAAAAGCCATAAAAAGCATAGAACAGATTAAGCTTATACAAAAACTTCTTTGCTAAACAATTCAAAACATATATCTAACTTAACTTAACTAAAAGGAAATTGAAAAGTGACATTATAACTATTAATAAATGAAATCAAACAAACCAATGACAGATTTTACTAAAAAACTTATTTTCAATTGCTCACTTATCCTAACTAATTCGAACTGCACTTAGATCATCAATAATAATGAAAACAATAACTTACAAGCTCCTTATAGAATTAAAGCAAAAAAGCAAATTTAACAAACTACGTCTAACCACCAGTTTTTAATCACTTATAGAGAATACCTTAAAACTAAATTTTTCACTTTAAAAACCTTTTAAAACTGATTAAAACAGCTTAAATGAGGGTGTTAAAGTTGGCTTAATGACCCATACCCATTTTACAACTCCTTTTGTCCCATTTTGGGTCTTAACCCAAACACCTTTTTAAGTTTTGCAAAATCCATTTTAAGCTAGAATTAGACTATTTTAAAAGCATAGTTTGTATTAAAACAGAATGGAGTTCTACTATCATATTAAGTACTAATAAGCAATAACCTAAATGAAATAAGCACTATTATATAAGCTACATTGATAAGCTAAATGACTAAAAAAACAGTTTTAATGAAGACCCAAATTAAACAACTTCTAAGCTGCAAACTGAACATGTTAAGCCACTTTAAGATAAAATAAGCACAACTAAGCATTAATAAGCACAACATAAGCAGAAATAAGCAGTAATAAGCAAAAACAGTAAAATAGCTTAAAATGAGAAATGGAAAGTGTACCTTGACTCATTGCTCAAAACATGAGTTTTTTTATCCCTAAGTAAGCTCTAAATCCTACCCAGCTTATAAATAAGCAATCTATTTAACCCATAATCTCTTCCTTGTCAAGCTTATCTTCCTAGCTTATTCCTTTTTTCAAATCAAACTCTTTCAGTAACCAAGGTTCACACTAATGAGTTTAATGGACTCATTAGTGTAAACAAATTTGTGAGGTGGCTAGGTAGCTTATACAAACTTATGAGAACTTAATAACAATAATAATATGTAAATTAAGCTAAAAGCAAAACTGGATAAAGTAACACAGATTTAAAGGAAACTTAAACTTTTCATTAATTATAAAAACAGTACATTGCTTTTTAAAGAAAAATACATTAAAAATAATTTTTAAGCTACTCCTAAGTTACATTAAACTACTCCCAGATAAGTTTTACAATGAAAATCCTAAACTATTTATATAATAACACAAGTCTTGAGTTGTGCTTGTTGTGTTTTTGTTGTGAGAGGCTTCAAGGTCTTCATCACAGCCATCTATTTAGCTTGCTCTTCAAGTCCTTCAATCTCAACCCTTAATTCTTTGTCTTTTTTCCTTGTCGAATGAGGTGAGAAGGATTACCAACCTGGAAATTTTGTTTTGTGGTGGGGTTATGATGGAAAGTGATAGGTTTGGAGTGGGGTGAAGTGTGCATCGAGTGAAAGGGATGGTTGACACAGTGTTGTGCGGGAAAGGGTTTTTGGGGTTTTTTTTGTTATAACAGGGTAAAGGGTTAACGGGCGTTAGTGTTTAGGACCTATGGCGAAAACAAAATAGACTGATGGTGAAAGTCCCCAAGGACCATGGTTAAAATATACTTAACGGGAGTATTGGTTCAGGAGGGAGTTTGGGCTGGAAGTGCTTTTTGTTTGGACCGGGCTTAAAAAAAGATATGGGCATTTAGTTTGTAAACCGGATTTTTTGGGTACTTAAGGATTAAGTTTTGGGTATATAAATCTTATAAGGTTTAATAATTATAGTGGGCTGACCCAACCCAATAAGGTGGGCCCGGGTTGGTCCATTTTGACAATTTTAGGTTTTTGGGTTCGTTTTTCGATGCTCATTTCATTTTCGTGTCCCGGGGTTGACTTTGACTTTGATTTTGATTGGCTGTCTTTGACTTGACTTTTCGCGCTCTTTCATTCTCGTAGCTTGGTTTTTTGGTCGTTTTGCTTCGTTTTTTTTCCTTTTTCTGAAGATCCGTTTACCTTCACAATTACTAAAACAGCAAAAAGAATTTAATTTGGCATTTTATGTTTGTTTTTTGGTCATTTAGGCTCGTTTTATTAGGTAAAAGATATGTATATTTAAACACATACCAATCAATAAGCAATAGAGTGTGTGTTTAGATGTTTTATGTGTGTTTATTCTAGAGAGAGAAAGATAGAAAGTAAAGAGAGAAAGAGATAGGATGAGGATAGAAAATGAGATTAGTGATTAGAGAAGAACAACCTCACTGATGAGTAGGGAGGGGTATTTATACCCAGATACAAGGAAGAGCTACTAGCTCTTGTTTCTTAGCTTTTAGCTATTTATTGGGTCTCGTGATTTTATTTAAGTCACAAGCCTATCATCTAACCTATTACATAATATTATTTCTTTATTTATTACCAAGAACTTTTATCTCAATAAGATCGTCACTTTTATCATTCCTAACACCCCGATAGCTACGAAGGTAAATTGAACTTTAATAATGCAATATGGCACTTCTCGTATTTAATGTACAAAGTGCACACAAGGCTTAATCAAACTAGAACTACACGGTTGCCTCAATACGTTAGGAAAACTAACAAACGTGTGTCTTTCTCTATAGGAGTAATTCCCACTACTAGTGTTAGCAGACCACACTTTAAGAGCACTTGATTGGAAGATAGAGTCTTGCATAACAATAGTCAAAGGAAGAAGAAAGAAGTAGAAGACCACCGTAGGAATTTGGTTCGATAAAATCGATATATATATATATACATACAAAGAGTTAGGATCAAATGAGAAGTTTTCTTAAAATAAGAAGGATAAGAAGTAACTTTAACCGCATACCCGAGATGCACCGACTTAAATTAGATGCATATCTATAATCTTAGATGCATTATAATGCATCATAATGTGTTTTCTAGCTTTTAATTATATGCATAGATGCATTTCATGATTTGTCTTCTTTTTTGTTTCTCTGCATGCCTCGAAATAATGAAATTCAATTTGCACCATCTACATATCAAATTAACTTTCGAAACTCTAAATGGTGCATCTAAATGAATAAAAATGCATCTAATGCAAGTCGTTGCATCTCAAATGTGTGGTTTAAGTCACTTCTCACCACTTCTTATTTTAATTTACTTCTCACTGGATCCTTACTCTATATAGAGTTAGGATCAAATGAGAAGTTTTCTTAAAATAAGAAGGATAAGAAGTAACTATAACCGCATATCCGAGATGCATCGACTTAAATTAGATGCATCTCTATAATCTTAGATGCATTATAATGCATCATAATGTGTTTTCTAGCTTTTAATTAGATGCATATACGTATATTAGATGCATTTTATTTTTTTGTTCCTCTGCATGTGCCGAAATCATCAAAATCAATTTGCACCATCTACACATCAAGTTAACGTTCGAAACTCAAAATGGTGCATCTAAATGAATAGAAATGCATCTAATGCAAGTCGTTGCATCTCAAATTGATTTTAGTTACTTCTCACCATTTTATTTTAATTACT
Source organism: Tanacetum coccineum (assembly GCA_026074375.1). Classification (NCBI taxonomy): domain Eukaryota; kingdom Viridiplantae; phylum Streptophyta; class Magnoliopsida; order Asterales; family Asteraceae; genus Tanacetum; species Tanacetum coccineum. The sequence goes on from BQNB010019179.1 coordinate 21,974, forward strand.
TCTCAATGGATTCCCCTTTACTTATATATATAACCATATATATATATATATATATATATATATATATATATATATATATATTTAAATATAAGAACCACTTTTTTGTACAGAACCTAACGAACCATTAAAACCGTTAGATTAATTAATTTAATTTTAATGAGATGAACTTGTGCCGTGAGTGTAATTATACGTAACTAGAGGATTGTCAAGTAAAATGTTTAATTGATTATTAGGGGCCAGTTTAAAGGAAGTGTACATAATTTTTTTTCATAAAAACTGTCATTTGGTTTGGGGAACCGGTTAATTCTATTCATCTACGGTTTCTCTCTCTCTCAAACCCTAATAATTCTCAGCCACCAAAAAATATCTAGCAAACACACATCTGATTTAAACCTAAATCTCTAGCCACCAGAATATATTACACTTTTTCTCTCTTACCCATTTATCTTGTGAAACCATTGAAGGCCGTGTGATGGAGGAAAACTGAGGTGGTTGTGGTTGGAGGAGGATAGCGGCGGCGTTGGTTGGAGGAGGATGACAATGGTGACTGAGACGACGGTGGGCTCTTGGGGTTTATGTCGACATACATTTACTAACATCCAGGCTTTTTCAGGTTTATAATCGATCTTGGTATACATGTCATTAATTTATTAACATTAATTAGTAGTCACGATTTGTCCTGGTTGAAGTTGTTAGGAGTAGTTTTTTTCTTGTAACAGATGCGTTGTTCATGTCCTATAACAATACAGCAAAACACAAAGTGTGAGATTGAGATAGTTCAAATATCTTTAATTAATCATTTTCTTGCAAAGTTTGAGGATAATGACTTGTTGGTTCGTTGGTGTAGTAATATTTAAGATTGGTATCCGTCACATTTTTACCACCATATGTTTTTTTCTTCTTTTGAAATATGACCTTATACAAGGTGTCAGAGTGCGCGCGTATTGGGTCGGAATCTAATTCTTGATTAAGATGGTTTACATTTATCATAGGTTTTTAATGAAAAAAAGTTTTATAGCTTCAGTTTTTATTATTTATGTTCATCTTAAAGTAAGATGCGAGTAATTTAAAATGGAAAGAGAAAAATAAAATATCATAGTAAAGCATCGTTATCTAAAAAAAACAATCTTCAAAAATATAACACCTTTTAGTTGTGTTTGACTAATAGTCATATTCATTTTTTCTAAAAAAAAACAATCTTCAAAAATATAACTCCTTTTAGTTTGACTTTTTAGTCAAACACAACTAAAAGTAGTTATATCACTTAAACTAATAGTCATATTCATTTTTCTTTTTTTAACTTTTATATATTTGTTTAAGTGAGGATGGCTCAATCATAGAAAAATAGTGTGTGATGAAGATGTTCTCGCCGTGCACATATGTTCTCGGCGTGCATACATATATGTACTTGTGTTTTTAAAAGTCGTGCACATATGTTCTCTACGAGCATACATGCTATACTAATTGTTATATACTTTTTATCAGGATTTATGAAGATGGTTGTGACATTCAAGACTTAGGAGAAAATGCGTGCACATATGTTATTGGAAGGGTACTCATATGTTTTAAGGAATTTGATCAAAAAATGAAGCGTCCACATATGTTCTTCGAAGAGTGCATATATGTTTTTGAATATCTTACATCTATATTTAACAATGTACTGTATTATATTATGTTTTTTGCTTTGTTATAAATTTAGAGTTATGTGTATATGTCCGTTTTTTGTTATAATTTGTCAAAAATAATGCACAGTTGAAATATATGTGCAATTAATATTTAAGCAAAATAAGTTTCATGGCTAAATTATTAGACGCAAGAAATGTATGTAAATTTATAATATTAAAAAAAACACATATGCTTCTATTTTTTTTGAAAACAGATATGTTAAAAAAATATAAAATAAGAAAAAATTGATTTTTTTTAATTTCGAAAAATTAGGGGTTTTAAAAAACGTTTTTTTAATTCTAAAAAGTAAAAAAAATGTATTTTTCCTATTATACCCTTTTGATTAAAAAAAAGTTATTTAATATAATTAAATTTTAATTGGTTTAAAGTGGTTCTGTACAAAATAATGGTATTTGTCGTTTAGTTGTAATGGATTTTGTGTTTGTGTTAACTAACATAAAATCTTAATTCCTCTTTTTTGTTTCATTATATATAGTATAACATATAGTCGTCCGTGAACATCGTATTTATTAAAAGGAAACCAAACTTTGATGTGTATGCCCAACGGACGGGTTCGGTTCATGCATGTTTTTTGAAGATAATTTTTTGTTTGTGTAAACATAAAATCTTCATTCCTCTTTTTTGTTTCATTATTAATAGTGTTACGTATTGCTGTCCGTGTTAGAATATCGTCTTTGTTAATAGCAAACCAATCTTTGATAGTGTTTGCTCAACGGACGATTTCGGTTCATAAATCTTTTTTGAAGACAATATTTGACGTTTAGTTGTAATGTTTTTTGTGTTTGTATTAAGTTAAAATCATGTTTGACTTTTAGTAATTAGAACTCATCATAGGAAATTTTGAGTTTTCGAACGTTAATTTGTAAATGCGTAGATGGTGCTATTAATTTTCATTATAACAAAAATATAAAGAGAAAAAATGAAATTCATCTTTAATATGAGTATATGCATCTATTTAAAAGCTAGAGATACACATTATGATGTGTATATAATGCATCTTAGATTATAGAGATGCATCTATTTATGTCGGTGAATCTCGGGATATGCGGTGAGAGTTACTTCTTATCCTTTTTATTTGATCCTGGCTATATATATATATATATTTATATTATATATACTATATATATATATCTACAACTATTTATAATAGGAGGATTGTCAATTTTAATTCACGTCATATGCCAGTATCATGCAAGCCTATACATCACTATTTATAATAAATTTCGGATTTTGTCATATTGCCATGTACATCATTGAAAGCCTTATGTCATTACTATTTATCTTAAATTTTAGATTTTTTAAAATATTTTTACAAAATTTGATTTTTAATTTTTTTTGTATAAATTCATTTTTTTTAAAATTTGCCAGCAACAAGATATTGAAACTAATACCTTGTGATATTATAGAAACCACATTACCAATAGACTAGCATATTTTTTTGTTTTATATATTGGATAGTTAAAATATATAAGGTCGATATTCTTTTTAAATAATTTTGGAATTTTTTAAGAACATATCCATCACAAAGAATCCGGTCTTCTTATCATATTAAAAAAAGGTGCGTGAATAATATTTAGGTCTCTTAAAGCAAAAACCCTAATAGCTAAAAAACCATATACGTTAGAACAACCTTCAATTCAATCCAATCCACTATGGTTTCCCAGGTAATCATGTTCTTTCATTATTCTATACATTCTCTCCATCATTGACGCTAATAAATGATCATGAATTAAACTCAATGATAATTATTTGCTCACGCCAACGTTTGTTTTTTTATATCTCTTGCAGGTTGGGATCCACATATATGTTTTTACATATGGTAATGTACATGACTTGATACCAATGGGCTTCTTGTTTGCAAAAGGTATTGGAAAATTTTGTATTTGTATTTAAATTTAAATGTTTACCTTTCCTGTGCCTGCTTTGTTTTGTTGTCTACACATGTGAAGAGCCTTTAGGATGCTTATTTTGAATACTTTTTCTTGATACAAGGAGGGGCTATTCATATTGGTATTATCAATTTTGTTTTAGCCTTGGGTTCATGTTTAGTAAACACTTATCTAGCATGATCGATATAAGGTATGTGCATGTGTTAAAAAAAATTTTATTGCTAATCAAACTCGGTGTATGTTGCAACGGATAAACAATCCCTGTGAAGGAAGAACCCCACCTACCGCTTGTTTCTCTGTCCAGAACACTTTTTTTTTCATTCTGTAATTTGGAGACATTATTAAATTTGATGTTAAATTCATTAATTGTTTTTGGTACAAAAAACGATTGTTATTGCTTAAGCACTGCTTGTATTATGTATACTTTTTTTTATTAGAAGATTCTTTGGCATTTTAACAATCTTTTATTTTCAGGAATATTAAAGTAAACAGCAGTAAGTAGACTACTTAGGAACATGTGAAAACGATATGTCTGCTAATGACAAATATCTTTTAAGTCTGAACTGAGGACCATTCCTTCTTCATGTTAAATATTGTTCTTATAAGTATATACAATAAGTTTACTAAACTTTTTAATTTTACTAGAAAAGCATTGTGCATATCGATCTTGGTCTACATGATTATGTTTTTTTGATCAAAGTTATTTTCATAATTAATGTCATATCTGATTGGTTTAATAACTGAGCGTTGTTATGGCTGTGGACGATGTTTTTTGGTTTGTCCATACGATAAAATAAGTATTTCCTTTGTCCTTATAATTTACTTTTCTAATAGACTTTTTTTATTAAAATGTTTGCTATGTTGCTCAGGCAGTGGCAAATTCCACATCAGCAACCTTCTTACGTGTTGCTGGTAGTGAGTTGATTCAAAAGTACAGATGGTCTCTCTCCTTCTATTGTCTTTATTGATGAAATTGATGTCGTTGGTACAAAGAGGTACGCTCAATGGCACATGAGTCTTTTAACCTTTGCTGTGACATGAGATCTAACCACATTAGTTATGCACAGGTATGCCGCCCACTCTGGTGGTGAGCGTGAAATTCAAAGAACTATGTTGGAATTGCTAAACCAGTTGGATGGGTTTGATAGAAAAGGTGATGTGAAGGTGATTTTGGCTAACATACAAATTGATGTCTTGACAGCTTTGATTTCGACCTGGTAGTGATTGATAGGAAGATTGAGTGCATCCACTTCCGGTACATTATAAAAATGAGACATATTTTTCCAGGTTCAGTTCTTCAACATATTGATACGGGGTGGGTTTGGGTCAAAACAGGCTCAGAGAAAAACACGTTACTCTTAGTTGGCTTGGGTTGAAGGTTTATTGATGTTTAATTAAAAAAGGTTCTGTAAATTCAGAATGCGGTGTGATTTTTTAAGTGTGGTAGTGAACACCCAAAAATTTACCAACAAAGCTGCGGTAATACCACTTTAGGGTGTTCTTCTTCATACACAGCGCTAGAAAAAGGTGAAGACCTCTAAATGTGTACGTTTGTATAACAAATCTTCGTTTGATTTCTTAAATCAATATAAATAGTTGGGGGCCCCATAAATTTGCATCACCATAAAAAACACTTGAATGTAAGACTCTTTGCACATCAAATAATACAAGCATCTAATTCACCTGAGAAAAAACATGCTTAAAGGTGTCAACATTAAAGTTGGTTGAGTTCATAGATTAGTTTTAAATATGAATGTATGTTTCAAACAATTATATTTATCCACTGTGTCATCACAGTACTTGTAAATGTTTTAATTATGCACGACCCATGTATGTCACCAAAAGGAGTACCAATATTATCCCAAAGATTTTATAAAGAATTGGCCATGACTTAATTTAATGTCACCAAAAGTTACCAATCTTATCCAAAGCATTTTTTTAAATATATGCATGACAATATTTAATGAACAAATGTTCCAAGTATGTATTTGTAGGGGGGCCATGTTAGTCCCAACGTGTTCCGACATGTTTAATGTTCTTACCAGTGATTGCCTAGTCACATGAACCGGGGGTTGTCAAATCCCGTATTGATCTATTTTATATTCATTAGCGTGGACATCTCGCTATAAATGTTCGTTACCGCTATAGCTTAATCATCCCGCCGATCAGGGATCACACCCTAATAATAGAATCTATTTCATAACATTCGCGCTCACCCTCCAAGTGATTTACAGTTCATGACGCTGTGACGTAGACTTGTATGTACCCAATTCGGGCAGTGATTTAAAATAATGTGTTCCCCTCATGGGTGTTCACTCCAAGAACACCACGCGGCAAGTAAATGTTTGTTGACCCGCAGGCGCCAATCAAATCTTATTCCGACAATCATTTCAAAAGTAAATGTATGCTTTGTGACAAAATGAAGATCAACATTAAGGTTATCCCATTAGCCGAGATATGCTAATATAGTATGTAACCAATTTGTAAACAATCATGTAAATGCATTTGTAAACAAGCATGTTCTTCACACCCAAATATTTATGTAAACCAGTAGTACAAACATTGGGGCTATAAACTCACTAAATCCCTTTAAACATTCACATTGTCACAAAGATAACGAGAGTTAAGTATAAGAATTTGTAGTCAAACGTTGTTACTCCCCCTCTGCGGGTTATTTTATAAAACATTCAAAAAGATTGATAAGCGGGCTATGAACTCACAATTATTTAAAGGGACCTACGTCAAATTAATCCACTATTAAATCCACAAGAATATGCAACGATCTCAGACCACGACTATAATATGTACGTTCGATCTATAAAACGTAATATATTATGACCAACGATGCGTACAACGTTACCACGAAAATCATACTTATTTTCTATTTTTTGTTATTAACTTACATTTTATACATGTGTTCGAGAAATCGCTGAGCGTCTTTTAAACAGTATAACCTTAGTTTATTTACTTGTATATATTAATATTTTCCGCCCACCAAATCCAAACTAATCTAGAATATTTACAGAAAATTGACTATTCTTAGTTCACCGTTTTTGAACAAAACAATGATATTAAAACTATTAATTGAAATAATATCATTTTAACGACTTTATTTTTATCAGTCTAAATCGGTACTAATAATGTAATTTAATATTTGATTAAAATATCCAGTTGACTTTTACGTTGACTTTACGTTTTGACCGCTATATTTCAAGTTTTAATCTGATAAGCCTCGCGGCAAGGTAAAAGTCATTTTACGAACACATTTCGTGCTTCGCCGGAAGGGATGAAACGGACTCGAAAGTTGCTCAAATCGTGTAATAATAATATGCAAGATTTAATATATACTTAGAGATTAACTTATTTTTTCTACTAAAGTATATATTCGATTTTAATCTCCTGTATTCTTAGTTATTTGTTTAAAAGTCTCCGTTTTTTATCAAAACGTCCGTAAAAATATAATTTGTTATCTTTGTCAAAACCAAAGTCCTAAATTATTACATATCTCGAACTCCGAATCCCTGTTCCGTTTTATGCTATTAATTTATTCGTTCCAAAACGCGCCATAGTTTCGTTTTTAGTTTCAACTGATGGTCTAAATTATTTGCTAATATCGCTCTATACATTAATACAGTCCCGTTTAAATATTTATGGACATATTATACTAGACACGCGAAAGTTTTATAGATTTCATTACATTTATAATTAAATCGATAAAATAAATGAACAACTTAATATATTTATGGTGGAACAAAAAACATAACGGCACCCTTTTTGTGTCTGAGTTATCAAACAAACAACGCCCCTTCGGCTGATATGAATAGCCAAACGCACCTTTGTGCGGTTATAAACACAAACCAAACGAACCCGCCCTTTTTCCGTGTTACAAAATCCAAAGCACCCCTCGGCGTTTTTAACCCCAAACCAGAACACACTCTAGGTTGTCCCGGCTGTTCCGCAGCAAATAAAATTGACACACCCAACCCTTATGTCTTTATAACCAAACAAACACCACAACCCTCGACGCAACCCGGCTGTCCTGCAAAGCAAACCCGAAAAACACGCACCCTACGGCTGTTTAACCCTCAACCGACACGACGCACTCTGGTGGTGTTACCACCAACACAGAACACCCACGTATCACACCTGTGTTTTCAAGGTCTTTGAACTGGCGTCGTATAAACCTACTATTTATTTTTAGTGTCGTACGCGTTTGCTTGTAATTTCATGAATTAAGTTTAAATCGCGTAGGCTAAAAATTAGCGTTCAATGTAAACGGGCATCAAACAATTAAATATTTACATCAAGCAAGGGTTATATAATTATTTTGAGGATAATTATTAACTTTGTTCATTTTATTTTTATCGGATACGTAAAGTGTATACGTTTCGCGATAAATTGCGTTTAGGCACTCCCGGAACCACAAAAACTTTTCTACGCTTCAACAAAATACAACATTTATACCCAATAAATTATAATATATAATCTATATCTTCCTTTGCCGAATTAATTCTTGGCTTTTTGTGCAAGTATTATAGCTAAATTTCTTCCACTTTAGGTCAAAAAAAACAACATACTTCATTTATGGAGCAACATGATTCTTTAATGGCACCATACTTCATCATGTCTACACCATACTCTGATGGTCACACCACTATGACCCACATTAACTTTGACTCCAAGACCATACCTTGAGCCATACTATGTTCCTTTGACTAGAATTACATTATATATACAAGTAACTAGCAAGGTTAACTCTTACATGTTTACAACACTTAGCAAAAATCAAACACACCTCCTCTTTTGGCTCATATAAGCTCACGGCAAGGGCAAAGCACCAAACCAAATCCATACAAAATTTTCTACAATCCATACACTTCTATATACACCTATTCTAAGATATACTAAGACATTTGCAAGCATTGAATCATCATTTCCAAGTATTTCTCAAGTAAAAGGAAGCTAGGATTTAGTGAAGGAAAGCTAGGGTTTATTAAGTGCAAGCTTGGTTTTTGTGGCTAAACAAGGGTTTAGTACTTATACATCATCATCATCATCATTCTTCATAAGGTCCATTTAAACTCTTTATGTTGCTATAACTTTTATTATTATGCATATGATATTTCTATTTAGCATAAATCACCATTTAAGTTTTAATCATGAAAATAAAGTTTTCACTTGAAATGACCACATGGACTCTTAATCATGTTGATAGAACACTAAAATAAAGTCTCATGGAAAGAAATTCTATTGTCACTTATTGTTTATATGCAAAAAGTAATAAAGTATAAAGGAAAAGATCATAAATGGATTCAACAACTCAAGCAAAACTTTCTGTACCCAAATTCGAAATTTGACATACTCATTTATACTTTTTTATAAGACTAATACATTTCAAAACGATTACGAAAAGGGCTAAGAAAACTTGTTAAACGGATTAATATACGAAAAAGTTTCGTTTAAAAAAGAGTTTTACGTTAATAACAAGTAGTAAGTAATTTTTAAAAAAATTTTTATTAAAAATTATTAGTAATAAACTGCATGTGTTGATATTTTTAACAAATAAATACATATTTTTAGGATTACAAAAATGATTAAGAATCGGTAATTTTTCAATTAATAACGAACGAGTTATGAATATTCTGCGAGTATCAAGACTAATTATAATTTTATAAAACTATTTTTATAAAAGTTACTATTCATGACAGAAAGTTATATTTTTTTGTTTTATTATAAAAAAACCCATTCCAATAAAAAATTTATAGAAACTTTCAAAATTCGAGAACGCCTCAGAAAGATATATTAAAAAAGGAGCTAGAACCGAATAAAATACGACGGTTACGGTTTTACGACAATTAAATCGACAACATCTTATATTTAAGTATGTTGTGAACAGTAATTTTTGACTGTTCACCAGTAGGTCCGTAATTCGAAAAATATCGATTTATGATAACTCGTCTCGTGATAACGAAAAGTTGAGACATAAGAAACGCGGAATCGGGTTTATTAACGCGAAAAGTTACGCCGTTTTACTAAACGGTTAATTATATTCGTTTTACTTATTAAATAAACAATTTTACCAAAACACATTAGTTGGTGATTGAGGCTTATATAGAAGAATTATGTGATTATCAAAGTACTATATTAATAGGGAGTTTCATAATGAGGCCTCTATCGGAGGGGCGTATAGACGAGTTGTTGGATGTTACGATTTAAAGTGTCTAACTCTCGTACGTCAGTAATGACCTCTTGAAATTATGATAGCAACACCGAAGATTAGTACCGATGAAACAACTATAGTGATTACCATTTAATGTTATCAATTTAAGTACTCGGGTACTTATACGACCTAATTGATAATTTAGGTTGCATGCGTCTTTTAGTGACCGCATTATTGCGATTTTTGGATTTTCAGAAATCAAAGGTGAGTTCATAGCCACCACGTTTTACATGACTTTGTTTTACAAAGTTTTTGGGCGTGAATAACTTTCGATGTTTTTTACAACTGGTACACAACGTGGTTAAGGTTTTATTTATGATTACATTGTTGCAGAAGTTGCCGATTACCATATCTGCAGACCATTTTCATTGAAATGTTATTTACGTGCGCGTATGTTCTTATGAATAGATCGATTGGGGTTTGACACCCACGTTCGGGGTGATTGCTATCACTAGCGAAAAAAAGTTATACCATGTCGTATATGGATTGTTGCGGGTTTTGATCATCCACGAGGGCAAACGGCCTTTAATTTGGCATTCCATAATGTCAAAGTCAGTGTCATGAGCTTAGAGCAACGTAATTACATTTATATGATATCTGCATCTGTTGCATTATCATACACTTGGGAGATCTTGTGGTCCTACAATATATGATTTATCAAACCTATGAATTCACCAACATTATTGTTGACGTTTTAAAGCAATGTTTTTCAGGGGATCAATAAGCACAAGGTGCGATGGATACATTGGTGGTTTTGAATTGGATGTCATGCATTAAAGATTTTGTCGCATTTCATTTTGTTATCTGTTATGGGCTGAAAATCTTTGTATTTTGATCAAGTGAACAAGTTAAGCTTCGGGCTTATGTAACAATTACTTTGTTAAATCCAATGTATCGTTTTCAAACGACTTTTTGGTCGTTCTATATATATCTTGTGTTATTGATCTGAGAAGTAACACGCCCCGGACCCATATTCCGCTGCGACCCAATTTGGGGGTGTTACAGATTGGTATCAAGAGCCAAGGTTATAGAGAACCAGGTCAAATGTTTTTGCTGGACTATAACCGTTTTCAAAAGTTGTTTTTATAACAAGGGATTTACACGGGACATACATATGTGCATACATTCATGCATACACTACTTGTTGCATTAGTTGGTTGGACTAGATGCATTCATAATTGATATACGTGTTTATATTATAGTACGTATATTACTATGAGGGTATATTGTATATATACAAAGATGAGTTTGCATTCTTTCGCACAACTCTACAATTATTTATATAATGGCTATTTATATAAATAGGGGAATATTTCTTTAGGCAAGGTAGTACGATAAGCTCGTAGGTCCTAAGCGCTACCTAAACATTAAGCTATCGAATATGATACCTTACCATCATTCATTTATGCCATAAGTGCATACTCGTATTTACCATACCAGCCTTATATAATATATTTATATAAGTTAAGTTTTGCTCGTTGCAAGCTGTTATGTTTTCATTATCGACAGTTACCTACACATCTGTTCATATTAGTTCCGAGCCATAGAGATTCCAGTGAGCTTCTGATGAGGAGCTAGAGGGACCAATGAAGGATCAGCCTCTATCTGCTGATGCCTCACCTACAGCCCTATCACCAAGCTACATTGCTAACTTCAATCCGGAGGAGGATGAAGAGGACCCTGAGGAGGATCCTGCGGACTATCCTGCCAATGAAGGAGACAATTCTGATGATGAGTCATCTGATGATGACAACGATGATGATGATGTTGAGAAGGATGAGGAGGATGAGGAGGAGAAGGAGCACCTAGCTCCGGCCGACCCTTCTGCTGTACCTACAGATGATCCTGTCCCCTCAAGCTGAGAATACAGAGACATTTGAGACAAATGAGTCTGTTTCTACACAATCCACCTCTCCGCACCACATCATCTTATTTCTTGAAACCAAATCCCATGCGGTACGGATGTCTAATTAACACCATACTCTACGTCTATTTAACGCCATACTCCACAATCACCATCTGCTGATTGAGACATTGCTTTTACCGTGTTTGCTGCTTGTGCACTACTTTATAGTCACCATCTCCGAGAATGATAAAGTCACTCAATGATAACATAAAAGTCTTAGCACCTAGAATCTTGAGAGGGCACCCTGTACCATAGACAATAGATTTGTCAGTTTAACTTGTTTTGTATTATAATCCCACTAAACTTGTGTATTTCTCGGTTCATAGTGTTAATAAAAAGCTTGTGTACTCTCTTTACTCATGTAAACGATTATTAAGTATAACCTACGCTGTTGGGTTATGATCATGCCTACTGTACTGATGTGGGATTATTTATGCCTTGGTTGCCGTTATCTTATATTCTGCATCAACGTGGTTCACCTACTATATGTTGTGATACGGAGAGAAGGAAGAGTGAGTGGCTTGATTTTTCCTGTGGATGAAACTTCATATACATTTTGCTCCCTGTGATTTTTAAGAAATGATGACAACTGTTAATCAAGGGATGAGTGTTGAGTAAATTGAGAGGGTTGTAGCCCAGCGAGTGGCTAATACTATCAAGGCTATTGCTATGAATGTGGGAATCAAGGGCACTGCAGGAGTGATTGCCCAGAGCGAAAGAACCGAAACCATGAAAACCAAATAGAGGTTTTGCTGGGAGCACGTGGTGCGGTGCATTAGCTTAAGAGAAGGGGAAACCTGATCAGGACCCTAACAACATAAAGTTGAGAATCAAAGGCTTTAAAGAGGGAAAGTTGTCTCGCTTTGCCTAATAAATCCTAAGTTGAAACTATCTTAGACTTTATCTTCCTAGGAGTTCTCGTTGTATTTCCCTTAAATTTCAGTTTGTACGATTTTGATTTCAATTATATCTCAATTTGTTTTAATTTTTAGAATTTCGTCAATATTAACTTAGGTTCCTTATTTATTTAACAAACTTCTCTCACGAATCTCATTGAAATTTTATTTATAATGCTTTTTTGCGAAAATAGCAATCTTCGTTTAGTCTCTCAATTATAAATGGCCTGATCAACCTATGTATAATTCAGGAAGAAGGTACCATGCCGTGCTGAAGAGTAGTCACTCTAAAAACCTCTTGTTAAGGAAATAACAATTTTTCTACTTATATCAAGTTTTGGTGTCGTATTCAATAACGCTGGTTTACTTTTTAGAAACGATTAGTAACCCATATCAACTTAGCAGACATTCAATCCGTCTTACTATAAAGTTTGCATCATCTTATACCAAAATACTAAGCCGAGAAGCCCAAGACACATTATATCGCATTTGACATTTCGCTTATTTCGAAATTTGCTCGCATTAGAGAATTTACTAAATCAACCATCAAATAAAACTTATGCCGTAGGAATTTGGTAGTATTCGATGCTATAATCGGTATGGAATTGGTTGCGAAGTACCAAGCGGTAATTGTGTATGCAGAGAAGATTGTTTTTTTAACGGCTCCCCTGGAGAATGAAATCTTAATATACACAGTGACGGGAATATCCAGGGAAATGTGCAACAATTTAAACATCATTTCGTGCACTATAAACGCAGGAAAGTACATGGAAAATTTGATTTCTATCTTTTTGGCACATGTCATGCAAGGGAAGTTTGAATGATAAGTCGGGGAAGAAGCGGAGGGAGGCTTGAGGACGTTGCCAATAGTTCGAGACTTTACTAAGTATTTTTGAGGACTTGAGGGTCTTCCTCCGACTCGACAAGTGGAGTTTCATATTGATTTGGTCTGTGCTGCACTTGTTGCCACGGGCACCTTATCGATTGCGCCTTCGAATTAATAAGAGTTTCGGAGCAACTGAAAGAGTGTCCAATTAAAAGCTTTATAAGGACCCAGTCCTCACCTGGCTGCTCCAGTCTTGTTTATTTGTCAAGAAGAAGGACGGATTGTTCATGATGTGTATTGATTATCAGGGAATTGAACAAGCTGACGGTAAAGACAGTTATTCACTCCTATGGATTGATGATTCTTATTGATCAGCTTCAACGATCGATGTTTTTACTCGAAGATCGACCTTCTAAGGTTCAGGTTATCACCAACTGAGAGGTCAGATAGAAGACATTCTGAAGATGGCCTTCAGAAAATGTTTCTCTCGGCCAGTTACGAATTTCAAGTTATGTCGTTTGGTTTTGACTAACGCACCTGCGTATTTCATGAACCTTATGAATGGGTTTGTTAAACCATAATCTGGATAAATTTGATGATTGTCTTCTTTTATTGACGGATATTCTGTATATTCGAAGAACAAGCAGAACACGAAGAGCACCTTAAGCTAATCTTGAGTTGCTTAGGAAAGAGGAGTTGTATGCCAAATTTTCCAAGTGTGAATTTTGGATTCCCAAAGTACAGTTCCTCGGTCACGTGATTGATAGTGAAGGCATTCATGTGGATCCAACCAAGATTGAATCATTAAAGATTGGTCATCTCCTAAGGTCACCGATGAGAGATTCATTTATTTTTTGGTCTTGTTGGGTATTATCGAAGATTCATGAAGGTTTTCAAAGATCGCCAAACCAACGACTAAGCTTACTCAAAAGAAGGTCAAGTTTGTTTGGGGCGATAAACAAGAAGCAGCTTTCCAACTATTAAAGAAGAAGTTGTGCAGTGCACTAATCCTTGCCTTACCTGAGGGAAGCGAAGATTTCATCGCGTACTGCGACGCTTCAAAGAAGGGTTTGGGCGCTGTGTTGATGCAAATAGAAAAGGTGATTGTTTTATCTTTTCATCGCCTAATGGTATTTCATGTGTTGTATCTTTTCTTTAACAGGAGTTGGTTCGGGGTGCTGGTTTGGGGGATGAGTAATAGCGGGGGGGATTCGGGGGGGGGCGGGGTGGGGGGGGGGGGGGGGGGGATGGGAGGAGGGGGGGGGGGGGGGGGATGGATTGCGGGACTGGTTCTTTTTTTTTTTTCTTTTTTTTTTCTTTTTTTTTTTTTTTTTTTTTTTTTTTTCCTTTTTTATCTAATTTATTTTTCTTTTTTTTTTCAATTTTTTTTTTTTTATTTTTTTTTTCAATTTTTTTTTCCTTTTTTTTTTTTTTCTTTTTTTTTTCTTTTTTTTTTTTCATCTTTCTTTTTTTTTTTTTTTTTTTTTTTTTTTTTTTCTTTTTTTTTTCTCAAATTTTTTTCAAAATTTGGCAGGCACTATGTTATGGAACCAAAGTGTACAGTGTCACTGATCATTAAAAGCTTACAACACATTCTTGATCTGAGGAACTCCTAAACATGAGACAACGCCGTGGTTAGGAGTGCTTAGTGATTATTGATTGGATATTCTTTATCAACTGGGGAAAAGCCTAAATGTCATTGTTGATGACGTTGAGCGGAAAGAATGAGAACCACGTTAAGATGTTGAGCCTTAGTCATAACTATTAGTTTGGATCTTCCCAAATAAATCTTGAATGATACAGACTGAAGACGGAGGAAACTAGGAGAACATCAAGATCATGAAGATGTTGGAGGAATGTTGGTTAAAACCTTAAAAAATCCAGAGGCGTTAGGACGGGAAAAAGTTGGAACACGTGTTGGATGGAAACCCTATGCCTTAATGGAGAAGGTTGGATTACATTGTTATGGCAATTTTACAGGACTGTGATCATGCACAGAGTCCTTACAAATCGACATACTTATAATCCGGGTTCCGACAAGAATGTACAAGATATGAGAAGCTATATTGGTGGCCCAATATGAAAGCCGACATCACCACCTATGTTTGGCTAGGTGTTTGACCTATGCTAAAGTCAGGGCTACGAACATAAAGACCAGCAAGGTTTGTTGGTTACATCCCAAGATACCTGAATGGAAATGGGACAACATCAGTATGGATTTTGTTACTAAGCTTCCTAAGTCGTCGCAAGGCTACAACACTATTTGGGTGATTGTTGACCGACTCACTAAGTCTGTGATCTTCACACCGATGAGAGACACTGATCCTTTTAATAAACTTTCAAGAATGTACCTAAAGGAGGTGGTCTCGAGAATGCGAATACATCAGTCTCAATCATTTGTTGATCGTGACCTGAGTATTCGCATTCCAATTTTGGTGGGTCACTTCAAAACGCTTTGGGTACTAATTTGGATTTATGAGTATGCGTAACATCCACTAAAAAACGGAGACAATGCGAGAGGACATTCAAACCTCGAGGATTTGCTCGTGCTTTGCGATTCGACTTTGAAAGGGTTTGGGTAACCATTTGCCATTTGTCGAGTTTCACATATCAATAGCTATCACGCTAGCTTCACAAGGCCGTACCATTCGAATAGCACTTATGGTCGAATGTGTCGTTTCACCGTTTGTTGGACCACCCCAAAGTTGGAGAAGCTCAAATCTCGGTCCAGAACTAATTCAGAGACCCACTGGAGAATATCATACCAGGATAAGAAAGGTGCAAGGCCGCTCATGATCGACAGGAGAGTTACGCCGATCTGAAGCGGTAAAAACGATTTGTGGAATTCCAATTCGGGATTTAAGTTATGCTTCAAAGTTTCGCCTTGGAAGGGGGTCGTACGTTTTGGCAAATCGGTGAGAAGTTAAACCCCAGGTATGTTAGACCTTTTAAGGTATTAGAAAAGGTTGGAGAGGTTGCTTACAAGCTTTCGAGCTTTGGAGAGCTGTGTTGGAGTTCATATACATTCCTTGTGTCCAACCTGGGGAAACAAAGTTGTCATGCCGACAACCATTATGTTCTGTTGGATGGACTTCATCTTGATGACAAGCTTCTTTTTGTTGGGAACCAGTAGAAAATCGTGGACCGTTGTAGTTAAACGGTTTTTGATTGAAGCGATGCCGACACCATTAGTCAAGGTTGAATGGAACTCCAAGACGAGGTCCGAGTTCACATGGGAACGTGGAAGACCAATTCAAGAAAAGAAATCACCCAACCTCTTCACCAAGACCCCACCGTCTTCTGTGCCGTTGCAGTAGCCTTGAGGACAAGGCTAGGTTTATCGGGGGGAGTCTTATATAACCCTGTGTTTTCAATGTCATTGACGCCGTCATAAATCCCTCAATGTACCTTTGTATTGTACGAGTTTTCTCCCTTGCTTTTAAAATCTAACGTTTTAATGATTAATCGCTGTACGCTTAAAAATTTAGCTTTCAATGTTAACGGGACATCATACCATTAATCGTGGGCATCATATCAAAAGTATTAATTAATTATTTTGAGATTATTTATGGACCGTTGTTTTATTTTATTTTTAGTCGGTTTGTGAATTTTGTACGTTTCGCGATATTCTAGAAAGTTCGTTTAAGCTTAAACAGGTATTTTCTCCACCTTCACTTTGTAATATATCATAACAACAAAAAAACATAAAAAAAAACAAAAAAATTAAACTGCATAATAGACAACCAAATATAAAAAATAAAAAATAACAATAAAAATAACATAACAACAAAAAATTAAAAAAATCTTCAAAATCCCAAAATAAATCTACGCTTCAACAAACACTTATTTTATACCCAATACCCAATGTTTTATTAAACTTTACCCAAGTTATCAATGTTAGTCATATTGTTCATGAAAATAAACTACTAAAACCTATACATTACAAGTTTACATCTTATATGAAAAATTACCTCATGTAACTTGTAAATAAATTATGATGATACTTTACATATATATCAAAAAAACTTTTCTAGTACTCCCCCCCTAAATTTCGTTGTGTACATAAGGTCTAGGGGAGACATAGGCGGAACATTTTACTAGCTAGAGTTCCTTTGTACCAACTTTAACTCATTTAAGGTTTAGCTAGAACATGTTGGTTTGACCAACATTCTTCCCTAAAACCCTCCCATTGTCCCCTTGACCGAACCCCCCTTTGAGCTTAAGTTTTGACCTTCCAATAGTGTTCTTGACTAGCCTAAGAATATATTATGCATCAACTTTACTTGTGATAGAACACAACATTCGATTTCTTTAACAAGAAAACTACATGTCTCTTCCTTTGTCTTACAAACACCAACGCTCTCAAAGATAACACAAACCATCCATAAAATTTTATTCTACAACATTTACAAGTAATCACACATCATTCCTAAGATATACTAAGGTAATTTCAAGCCTTGGCTAATCATTTACAAGTGTTGAAGCAATAAATCAATATTAGGGTTTTCATTTGGAAACTAGGGTTTTCTTGGTTATAATCTTGGGTTTAAAGTCTAAACAATGGTTTAGCACTTATTTTTCATCATCCTACATCATCTCATTAAGGTTATCTAAAGCCCTTAACTTTTAATTATATGATTTATATGTATATGTGATGTTTATGTGTGAAATCCCATTAGGATTGTATAATTGTATACATGGATTTTCTTATAATATAGTTTTATGAGTTTTAGTCTTGTATATGAACACTAAAATAAAAGTCATTAATGAAGTAAAAGATCTTGTAACGTTATGGTTATGATTAAAATTAGTTCATGGATGAACTTGTAGTAAAAAGTTACTTATAGAAATTATGGTTAAAAATGTTGTTAAGGACTTAATGACTTGAACAAATGGACAAATTAAGAACTCATGGACTATATGATATATAAGATATAGTATATTAAGAGTGTTGGAAAAACATGTGGAATTAACTTAGTAGAAAAGTATATAAAACATCATTAACACAATTGTTACTTTCTTATTCAAAAGGGGGTGTTTTGGTTCGTGTACAATAAAAACCATATTTGTTATTAGCAAAAGATAGTACGGCTATGACGAATTCCGGAAAGGTAGAAACTTGTCCAAACTGGTATAAATAACGAAAAGTTACCGCTAATTACGAGTTTTATACGTTAATTAAACGAAAATTTTATAAAATTACTTTTATAAAAACTAAATCAACAAGCAAGTTTGATATTTTAACTAATAAATATATTTTTAGGATTCCAAAAATGATAAGAATGTCGTAATTTTTCAATTAATATCTGAATTAGTTAATGAATTTCGGGAGTGGTTTCGGTAATTAAAAGTTTAATTAAAAATATATTTTATTAAACTTCTATGAACAGTAAAATACCACTATTGGATGAACAGGAAAAACTTTTTATTTTTGTTAACTTATAAATTTGATAGAATAGAATTTTCAATAACGAGAACCGTGCTCGAAAGAATCGCTAAAAACAGAGTTATATAACGAATTAAATTCGTGTTTAAGGGTTTTTACTTAACTAAAACTAAAAAAATAACCTTTATAAACTGGTAGCGGAACAGTAAATATTATCTGTTCATCAAAGGGTTCAAAATTTGAAAATTCAAATTATGCATAAACTCGTCTAATACGAAAGCGTGGGCATAAGAAACGTCAAAAATCGGGCTTAAAACTCAAAAGTTATGCTATATTTACCTAAAAACGGTATTTATAAACGTTTTTACTTATTATAAACACAATTTTACCAAAACAACTAGATCGGTGATTGTGATGTTAGAATTATATGTGGTCTATCAAGTTACTATATTATCTAGGGTTTTAGTTTCATAATTAGTTGTTTGAGGCCTCTTCGGGGTGGCGTATCGACGAGTTGCTGGATTTACGATTTAAAGTGTCCTAGCTCCTCATACGTTCACTACATGACCTCTTAATTATGATAGCCCGAACGATAGTATGATGTAACTAACATAGACCTGTATATGATGTTAGTTAATCGAAGTACATGGTACTTATACGACCTTAAATTAAATAGGTTGCATCTGACGATTTGCGTGACGCGTTATCTGTGATATTTGGATTATCAGAACTCAAGGTGAGTTCATAGCCCCATATTTTTACGATTTCAATGATTTATAACTTTGGGGTGGAAACATGCTTTGTTTTATAAATTGGACGCAAGTGTATATTTTATATTGATTACGTGTTTGCCTAAGTAGCGATAACCCAAGTTGAGCCCATTATCATGAACTGTCAATTGCATAGATGTAGTTATGAATTACATTATGTGAGCGCGAATGTTATGAATAGATCTATTTGGGATTGACCATCCCGTTTGGGTGACTAGCTATCACCGGGAACGAACGTATAGCATGTCGGATTGGGGATGTTTCGGGTTAAATATCTAATCGGGCAGAAATTGCAATATATATTATTGCAAGAAAGATTGTCGAGCTTCAGTGTCATGAGCTTAGGAAAATGTAATCTGGTTATTTTGGATGATTTGCATCTATTGCATTTTCACGGGAAAGGTCATTGCGGTCCTGCATATTATGATTTATCAAACCTATGAATTCACCAACATTATTGTTGAGTTTTTTAAAGCAATGTTTTTTAGGGGACCAGTAAGCATAAGGTGCCAATAAAGGATCATTGGTGATTTGGTTTTGGGAATGTCATGCTTAAAGATTTGGTTGTATTATGTTTTGGGAATCATAGCCTATGAAACACATCTTAAAACGTCATGTATCATTTGTTTCAATGTCTGTAACAGTGCCTTCATTTTCCCTCTTTAAGTTATAACAATAAAAAAGCAACTGAGCAAATGATTCAATAGGACATCCTTGACTTGATGCCAATGTGATATGTTTCCCCCTCTAGGCTTTCTTGTATGAAATGTATATATTCCATTCCATATTCACATCATTGGTAATGTCCTTTGGTCTATATACCCTTGTAACATCCCTAACTTTTGGTAGTATTAATTTACTCAACAATTTAGATGTAACATTACGATGATATGGATTGAATTGGGTTTTAGAACATGCATGATTGTCGTTAATGTTTGTTATTCGCCATTTAGTACATTTCTTAATCCTACGAGTGAATATGTACCAATAACAATCTGGTTGCACACATTCTACACTATACCGTTCAGGACATGATTTAAGAACTTTACATTGATACCCTTCCTTTAAACAATTAAGAGCTATCTTATAGATCCACACTTCCTTATCATTAAATTTATAATTTTTGGCGAATTTAACACTATGTTTTTTCAGTAAGAAGTGTAGGTGCATGAGGTGGGAATGGAACAAACATAAGCGGGTTTTTTCTTTCCATTGATGAATAAAATATGGGTTGGGAAACAAGGAAACATTCAGATCTATATCTAAAGGTTTTAGATTTGAAGACGGAGTTACCTCTTTAGTTGGTTGACCTAGTTTGATGAAATTTTTTTTTACCTTTTCTCTAGAAACTTCATTCACAAAAGACGTACATCATCATCGTCTATTATGTTGAGGGAGATAGAACCAATGTTGTAGGATAAAGATATTTGGTTTGCATCACCAACCTTGAACTTCTTCTTCACATAACGCACTAGATTCGAGTAATTTACATCATTAAGGAGTAACACACCATATTCTAATTCTTCATACACTAAAAAGATCTTGAACTTAAGAGAACTCATTTGGTTTTGTTATTGATGTAATGCATTTCTGGAATGTGATGTATATATAGAAAGGAACTTAATAAACCAAACCAATAAAGTACTAGTATTAAAATTTAGAGTTAAACACATTCACCTACTAGTGGCACAATTTACAATTTTTTAGCTTTTGAACAATGTTTAATATCTAATATCAACTTGCACCTTACTAGTATCTATTACTGTGTTACTTAAATTAAAAATTATAAGATTGCAATATACTAGTATATGTTAGTGTGGTTGTTAAAAAATTAATAATTACTTGTTTACAAGATTAAACAGCTTTAAATTATGTTCCATATAATTAAACATGGTAAATGCAAATGAAACATAATGTTAATTAAGGATCGAAGATAGCAATAAAAGGAAGTGGGAAGACCAGCAAGGGAACAACCATCACCAGCAGCAAAACCGAAGACAAGAAGCTGCTAAGGTTTATGTTGCAGCCCCAGCTAAGGGTAGAGGCTACGCTGGGAACTTACCATGGTGCAATAGGTTGGCAGAGGCACATCAATCAGCCGGGTCCCGTGTCCTCCTAGTGTGGTACAATTCCACAAAGCTTGGGGGGGGTCACCAGAAGGGGATTGTCGGAACTAGTGAATCCTGTAGCAAGAGACAATTCGCTACAGAATGTGACATTGGGCTTTGTTGTGGGAATCATGGGCACATACGGAGTGTTAACGGAGTTAAAGAACCGAAACTAAGGAAACCAAGTTAAAGGTACTGAAGCACGTGGAATGGTGCATGCCTTAGTAGGAGGAGAAACCAATCAAAACCTTAACAACATGGAGGATGATATCAATGCTTAGACTTTATCCCTTTAGGAATTCTCGCTTAAATTTCTATTGTACTTTCGCTTCAATTTATGTTGTACTGAATGATTTCAAGTATCTATCAAATTAACATATTATGAAAACGTCAATTCTACTTTAACTCTCTATAAATTTTTATACAAATCACTCCCACAATTATTAGGAAATTATAACACAATTTTGACGAAAATGAGCATCGCATCGTTAGCCCTCAAATATACATAGCCTGATCAACTAGAATAATTCAGGAAGAGGACCATGCACATGCTGTAAAACCTAAAAATCTCAACAAGTGTAAAATTACCAAAATACCCCTAATGCAAGAAAATTTCATAAAAGCTTAAATAAAATTCATTTAAATGTTAGAAATTATAATAATGCAACATGTGACAATTATGGAATTTATGTAAGATTAAAAACCTTTATTTTATATAAGAAAAATAATTAATAACTATGTATAATTATTTATGCCGAATTATATATGTATTTAATTATTATACTTTACAAATTGTAATAAAATAAATAAGGATAATTACCCAAAATAATATGCAAATTAAAAATCAGATTTATATCCCATTTTTAAAAGCCCATATCTCGTCCAAATACGTATTAAAATCCATTTGTGCATTTCTTTAATCTAAATCCTAAAAAAAAAAAAACCAAATTAGCCGTAACCCAAAAATCATAAAAGTGGCTGCACAAAATTTCTCCAAGGCAAGCACGAATTTTCTAAAGGTTATTTTAAGGTCAAGGATTGTGGGAAAAATAGTGAAGGTGTTAAAGCGTGGTTCGATCGTGGTATTTGTTTTGGTTTTCGAATTAAGCAACCGAATATCATAAATTCATAAAATCACTAAGGATCATCAAAGGTATTTTTATAACTCATGTTTTCATCATATTAATTCGTCCTATGCTTAAGAAAAATTATCATACATGTTATTTTGATTTTATAAATTAAAAACATGTTTCGAAACCCTCATTTTAGCTAATTTATAAATCGGCACAAAATAATATTTGTAAAATTTGCTTTTACTATTTTTAAAAGGTTTTTTTTATAACACAATATAACTCATATTAAATTATTGAAAAAATTTAGGAAGGATTCGAAAAGATTAGTGGGGATTTATCATTGTTTGCCGATTTTCAAATTAAAGGAAAAAGGAAAGAAAATAAATTAGGGTTAGGGTTTTGATAATTTTTCCAGGTGAATTTAATGCTAATGATTGGGAAATAATTTTTTTGTGGTTTGGGGAAAAAAAATCAAATTAGGGTTTTGTGGATTTAATTGAATTGCCGAATTGATATTTAAAGTATAAGGACTTGTTTTGTAATTTCTGAAACTATGGGGTCTATTTTAGACATGTTATTATATTTAATATATTCTGTATAAAATAAGTTGGGGGTATAAAATGTCATTTTGATATTATTTTTGGATTAAAAATGGTTATTACATATAATAATAAGTAGGAAATTAATTAATTAAAACAGAGGGACTGAAATTGTAAATTCTGAAGAAGTATAAGTTTGGTTAGTATTTAAGGTATAAAGTATGATTTTGTCCATATTTGAATCTATAAGGGCTTGTTTTTGTAATTATTGGATAATTAAAGATCATGTTTAATTATAATTGAATAAACCAAAAGGGCTAAATAGTAAATCTATGTAAGAATTAGGTTTGACGTTGTAAATACATGGAAAATGGAAGTATAATCAGAATAAAAGGTAAAACATTGATATTTGACCTTTCCTTTTTTAACCTTGAAAATTGGTTGAATTTGGCATATTAACCCTAAAATATGGAAAGTTATCATGATTTAAACCCTAAACTGTAAGGTTGACATATAACGTCCCTAAACAATTCAAAATACTTAATAGAATGCTCACCATGATGAATATTACTAAAAATGGAAAGTTACTAAAAATAGAAAGTTACTAAAAATGGAAAGTTACTAAAAATGGAAAGTTACTAAAAATGGAAAGTTACTAAAAAATAGAAAGTTACTAAAAATAAAAGTTTTCTAAAAATAGAAAGTATAACTTAAATGAATGGTTTGTAAAATCGAAATTTATCATGTTTCTTTAGGTCGGTCAAGAGGGAGTATTTTTGATATTCCTGTGGTGGTTTCTTTGGTTATGCGTTGCTTCGAATAATGTACAGATATTCTACCTTATCGTATAAGGTTTCTCATGACATATTCTCGCTATCTTGATTTCTTATGTGATTTGCTACACAATTGCTCTAACCCCTTTATCTGGTATCTCTTAAGATGATCTGTTTAATTTGTTCTCTTTGAACCCTGAGCTATCTACCTTTGATATTTGAACCTTTGGCATTGAACCTTTGCTATGATCCCTTTGAAATGAACTTTGATATGAACTTTGTTTAACCCTTCATTTTTGAGAACCAACCACTATTTTGGTTTTCTAGCCATGGAAGGTAACATGGCCGTGTCATTGATGCACCTTTTGGCAATGAACTCATTGTGGGTGAGTGATTTTCTCACACCCGTCCCCGCATTGATATTATATGCGCATTATGAAGATTATTATTGTTTAAAAGGGCGTATGGAGCATCCTAGATGTGTTTTGTATCCGAATGGATTAGACATTAGATATGTATAATTGGTGACTGATGATTGGGTGCAATCCACGTCTTTTCACAAAATTGGAAGCTAGCTACTCCATGGTTTACTATGATATGATTTGTTGGGCTTAGGTGATTGAACTTAATTTGATTCTGCGTATTCATCTTACCTTACACTGTAATTGACTTCTGAGTGTCCTATCTATATTGTATTCCTTTGATCATGATTTGCTGATATCCTTCGCAACTTGTATCGTATCCATTGATTTCCGTATCTTTTGCATTCGATTATATAAATCTATTCACTGGGCTTTGTAAGCCAGACCAGCACTTTCGTTTCCTGCGGCAGGGTATCTAAGCTAGGAGCTGGGGTTTGCTTTCGGGATATGAGTGCTGAGTGTGGACTTACCCTAGAGATCTTAGTTTTGATATATGATTTGTCATTTATCGAGACCTTTGTTATTTCGGTTATTTCGTTTGGATATGTTTATCCTTTGAGAACTTATGTACCTTAAGTCATGTTGACTTATTATCCTTTGATTATTTATTTGAGACTTCCGCTGTTTATGCTTGTGTTATGATTATGAATGCTTTTGATGTCACACCATATTTGTAATACTTCTACCCTTTTGGGGCCGGGGCTTACAATTTAGGTTATCAGAGCTGCCAGGTTATCATGACGAGGTCTTATGACCTTAGAGCTTAGGCTATGACCTGTGAGGATTGGGTAGACATTAGGTTCCTTCTGCGTAACTCTCTTCCGTAACCTATCTTGTTTTCGTTTGCTAATCGTTTTCTCGATCGTTCAGATGGTGACTACCCGTAGAAACTCGGATAAACGATGTCCTAACTTCGAGCCTGATACTGCTGGCTGTGGCCAATTGCTCTCACCTAACCTAAAGCTTATTGACCATGAATATGTTAACTAGCCCTAGTACGTTTTGGATGATCGTATTCGTCCTGTAATTCTACTTACATCCATATCTCGTCTTTGATGTGATTCTTGCATGGATTGGTTGGCTTCTCACGAGCTAAAACCATGACTGCTATGCTAGGACAGTGATCTTTGGTTACGGTTCGCCAACCTAATTTGTTTTATCATGGTTCCTCACCGCTTAGTCCGTTAAGCTCATCTCTAGCTATGAAGCACGTACCTTGATTTCTTGGGGCCAAGGTTTTTCATGGCTTCTGTTATGGAACAACAGCTTTGGAGAGTCCTAAGATTAAAAATCGTTCTGTTGTTGATGTTTTTCCCGATGAACTTCCTTGACTTCCTCCGGCTAGAGAGATTGGAATTTGCATTGGCTCATTCCCGGTGCTGAACTATTTCGAAATTTTTTTCGGAAAATTTTCACACATTTTTTCGAAAATTTTTATATACATTTTTATAAAAAAAATTCGAAATTTTTTTTATACACATTCAAAGAGGAAAAACATAAAGACTAACGATGCAAGTGATCGTTAGCTAAATGGACTAACGCTGCCACATAATAACTAAACGGAACAAAGGTTTGTTCCAGGTTGAAACAAAAATCGGAATGTAAGATTAGTGATATGATAATAAAAGTAGTTAAAAAAGAAACAATTTACCATCCTTGGTCCATCTAGAAATTTTTCTAAAAAGACCATTAAGCAAAAAAGAAACAACACCTTACTACGGTTTATTAAAAAACATTACCAACAATTTAAATACGTGACAACATTTATATGGAGGAGTTAAGATCAACATAGACCCATTATTTGTCATAGATCCAATGAATCAATCTCAACCATCCATTTTTTCATCAAAAATAAAAAAAACACTTTCCACCTCTTTTTTAAAAATAAAATATCTTACAACGTAAATCGTCACACGACAAAAAAATACACATCGCGACGAGTATTTTTTTTATCTTACAGTAAACGGGTGACACAATATACTTTCGGGAACTTTTTTATTTTCGGATTTTTTTTTTCAAATCACGATTTCGAAAATCAAAATATGATTCGTATAACGACCACATATATGATTCGTATAACGGATCATATATGATTTCATAAAATCATATATGATTTCATAAAATCATATATGATTTCATAAAATCATATATGATTTCATAAAATCATATATGATTTGTGATTTCGCCGAACTTTTTTTCAATTTTGTTTCAGTCACGAATTGCGAAAATCATATATGATTCGTATGACGAATCATATATGATTTCATAAAATCATATATGATTTCATAAATCATATATGATTTCATAAAATCGTATATGACTTCATAAAATCATAAAAAAAAGTTCGTCGAAAGTACATAGTGTCGCCCCTCTATAGAAAGATAATTTAATTCTCGTCGCGATGGTATGTTTTGTTTTGCGTAACGATTAACAGTGTGTGAGATATTTAATTTTTAAAAAAAAGTGGAAAGTGGGTTTTTTTATTTTTGATGAAAAAATGAGTGGCTGTGATTGGTTCATTGGGTCTATGACAAAAATTGGGTCTATATTGAACTTTTGGCTTATATGGAGTCGCATGGTCGAGTGCTCTATCAACACCATTTATAGAAATGGAATTTTATTAATAAAATGTGAATGCATGTTTAGGAAAGTGTCTAGGTTTGGCATTTTCTCATAAAAGAAAGGATGAAGATTATCACATGGACAAAGGAACTTACATGGTTTAGTAAATCGACGTGTAACCGTTCGTAAGTGGTGACGTCAACTATCAAAATAGAAAGAGTTTTACCTGATTTGAGTTTTGTGTGTGCTGGTTTCAAACCCCGTGTATTAAGCGGCAAAAATAAGAGTTTTACCTGATTTGAAATCATAATTAACCAAAAAAACAAATATATTGAAAAGTTCTCGGTGAATCTCCATGCACTAGACCTTGTTACTAATAATCAAGGTTATAAATAGCGTGAAGCGTGGCGTGACGGCATAGCCAATGCGCGCCAGTACTTGATTTTTTATATTTAAACCACCATTGTTCTCTTAGTTTTGAATTATAGTTACGGTCTGTTCTTCAAGATCAAGGTAATCCACTAACCTTTTCACTACCTTGTTTTATGTTTGCGTAATGCTCAATTATATCCAACGCCCAGTTCGTTGGTTCAGTTTTGGATTGTCAACAAACTGTTTGATAAATTGTCACTAAGAAACTTGTGCTTTAATAACTTGATATTCTATAGCCGGCTTATTGCTTATTTGGTTTTGGGCTTGTGTTTCTTAAGCTCACTTTTTTGTGGCTTATTTTTAAACTTTTTGGCTTATATAAGTTCATTTGACATAATAATCCTATATAAGCCGAAAAAATTCAAATAAGCCATAAGCCGGCTATATAAGCCAAAACAAAGTGGTTAGATATACTTATGTCCTCAAGAGGTCTCAGGTTCAAACTTCCGTAGGTAAACATCTTAATGGAAAGGGTTCGGAAACGTTAGGGTATCCCCTAGTTAGGCCTTTTTTTGTCATTTGAGTCAAAGGCTATCCCCGCCTCGTTAACTAGAGAAACATCACCTACGTTGTTTACTTAATTCAATTTAAGAATTAGTAGCTTTATGATTTTGGATAATGAGTAGAATTATAAGGTACTACTAGTAGCTATTCATTTGTTTGCATACTTATAATTAATTACTGTAACATATATGATTAGTTCATTGGGAGTTTGGGACATGTAAGTAATTTCTAGGAAATTGTGCGTATTTTTATGCTGTGTTGTGTTCTTTAGTAAGTGTAATTCGGAGTGGTTAAGATGTTTTTTTTGTTGTGTTCATTTTAATAAGTGTAATTTGGAATGGTTTAAAACTGTAAATGTTTATTTTGTCTAAATGTGAAATCTTTTATGTAACTTCAGTTAGTTGTGGGGTTGAAGGACATGCATGCTTGCCATTTCACTCTCTCTAAGTTTTTGTAAGTTAATACACATCTTTCAGTTTATGTGTCAAGTATCATTGTAGTTAACTCTGTTAATCAGCTTTTGTTTTTCAATTGTCTACATTGGATGGACAACACCTCCTAATACACAATGTCAGTGTTGCTATAGTTATAAACTTATAATGACCTAAGAGTATGATTTGTAACTAATATATAGCTTAGTGATCAAATTCGTATATGAGTATCATTCATGTTTTGTTTGGAAGACCATAAAAATCATACATAATGGTTGAAATATTTTACGGCACCCATCAATGCAATCTCAGTTATTCACTTTACGGGTGAGTGGTGACAACTGACAAGTGGATATGTAAATTACTTAGATTATCCGGTGGAAAAAACAACCCCCTTAAGCAAGGCGGATGCTTTTTCATTGTTTTTTTTAAGTGTTCACTTGCTTCCTCCATAGAAAGTTAATTTTTTAATTTTATTTTACTTTTCCAAAATAATTATCAAGATATTCAACAAAAAATATTGTCTTTTCGAAAAAATTAACAAAAAATAGTGGGGTATGGGTGATAGTAGAATTTTTTGTTTGATTACCAAAAGTAGATGTTTATTATACTGATAAAGTTTTGGATAAACTTATCTGTAGGAATTTTGGAGTTGTAGCTGCACGGCGATCATCAAGCCTCCAGTTTTCTTTCAAGTGCTCTTCACGAAAAGTTCACATGGGAAGTAGTCAATACGGTGATGCAAGAGGCGCTCTTATTGTTTTAGAAGGTTTGGATCGAAGTGGGAAGACCTCACAGTCTGGTAGGCTAGTCAAGTACTTGGATGGTCTCGGCTACCCAGTAGAATCATGGCGATTTCCGGATAGAGAGACTGCTGTGGGGAAAATGATCTCCTCATATCTTACCAATCAATCTCAGTTGGATGATCACACGATTCATCTACTTTTTAGTGCAAATCGTTGGGAGAAAAGGTTAGTTTAGACCTGTTTTGCCATTTTCTTACTTCTAAGTAACAGGTAATAACCTTGAGAATGCTTTTATGTTACATTTGGAGCGATTATGCATTAGCTGAGATATGAATTTGTTTCATCATGTCCACTTTGTCTGTCTTGCCCTGAAAAACTTTAAATCGAAATGCATGTGCACGTCATTATTTGGAATTGCATGTTTATAATAAAGATATATGGTATTTAACATATAACTTTATGAAGACTTTGGCATGTTCGTACCTCCTACTACATGTTTTGGCTGTAACACTTATGCACTTCATAATCAAGTTATGGGAATCCTAGTAAGGGCGCAATTTTGTTTGAGTTGCTTTGATTTGTATATAGAATTTATTGGTTGAAAGCTTATTTATAGCCACATGAATAGAAATTTGTTGCTAGTTGGAATGTGGTCAAGTCATAGCAAACTGCACTTGAGACGACAGACAAGCACATTTGATGATAGATACACTTGCATATAACTTCCTTCAAAAATTGATTATTCGAGTACTATAAGCCACCCCTCAGTCTATGTATTCATTGTGAGCCACTTTAGAATTCGGATTGAACATAATGTTTTGGGATGCTCATGTTTGATCAAATTTAATTGTATGCATTCTTCATGGTCTCATATGCACCATTTTACCCATGATTTTCAGATCCTTGATGGAGGCTAAGCTTAAAAGTGGTACATCCCTGATAGTTGACCGCTATTCTTATTCAGGAGTAGCTTTCTCATCTGCCAAAGGTCTAGATATTGAATGGTGTAAGGTAAGAATCATGCCTTTGTGTTTAGTCCCTGATTGTGGTCGCTAGTTCTATTTGAAACACAATTTGTGATCGTTGTGCAGGCTCCAGAGGTGGGACTCCTGGCACCTGATCTAGTGGTGTACCTTGACATCCCTCCAGAGGTAGTTTTTGTTTTTCTTTTGACAAAACCATTATGGCAGTGTTGTTTTCATCTCTTTCTCACCAAATGTTAAATATGATATTGTAGAGAGCGGCAGAGAGAGGTGGTTATGGAGGCGAGAGATACGAGCAGCTGGAGTTTCAGAAGAATGTATCTCAGTATTATAAGATGCTTAGTGATGCATCATGGAAGGTAGTTAAGTTTTTATTGAAAAATCTTTCTTTTGTTTTATGGTCCTTCAATCATTGTTGATACCTAGGCGTGGCCAAACGGGTTTAGGTTGAATGTCAAGATGAGTGCGGGTCAAAACAAGTAATTGTTTGGTACGGGTTGAAACTTGAAATAGGTCATCTTGGGATGATTCAAAACGCTTTTGTCTCATATTGATACCGTTTGTAAATCTTGATTATGTCAAATATGATTAAGAACATTGTATTGTTCCAACAATCTAGTCTTATGAATTAATATATTGGGGGTTTATTAATCAATAACAGATTACCAAAAAAAAAAAAAAAAAAAAAAAAAACTAAAAAAAAAAAAAAAAAACAAAAAAAAAAAAAAAAAAAAAAAACAGTAAGGTGACATTCAATCCATTTGGCTTGTTTCCTTTCCAACTATTATTTCTGTTTACTTGTTAAAGATGGGCATACAAAAGTTAACCCATTTTATTAGCAAATGGGTGAAAATTGAAACCTATTTGAGTTCTTATAATTGACGACTCCTTTATTTGATGACATTGATTGTGATTAAAAAATATTTATGATCAACAGACAGTAGATGCAAGCCAACCTATGGAAGATGTTGAGAAACAACTGAAGGAGATTGTGTTGGATTGTGTCGTGTCATGCCAAAAAGGGAAACCAGTTTCAGAGCTCTGGTTGTCCTAATTTGATGTTACGTAAAATGTCAAAGTTTAACTCGTAGATTGCCTGAATATTTATGTCACTGCAATTCTTATATGTGTCTTCCTATCAGTATTTGTTCATTTCTAGCAAGACTATGTTACTATAACAATATCAAACAATATCCACATTGAATTTGAATGATGTGTCTTAATCGAAACATGCATATCTGATGGTGGAATCATCCAAATGACTTAGAGAGAAGTACAAGCCAAATACTTTATATAAACAAAAGGAAGCTACAGCTGAAAATTTCAATTAGCAACTACTAGTTCAAGCTCACTTTCAACTGATTTGACAAATACACTATAAGAGTAACATGATTAAAATTTAAATTCTGTACTTCAAGGTCTCCTAGTATATTTTAAGTTAATCTTTGAGTACGAATTACGAAGTATTAAAGTCGTCCTCCAAAATCCAAATTGGAATGATGTCATCGATGGTGTACTCACGGCGAGAGCTTTAGATGGTGGGGACGATGGGTGCCAATTTAAATTTATAGTGATCATTGGTGTAACTACAGTAGGGGGGATGGTGGGTGAGGAGAGGGGGTGGGGGTGGTCGAGGGAGAGCGAGCGTATATGGGAGAAGAATATGGGTGTGGCTGAGAAGATTGTAGGGGGGGAAAGAGATTATGAGGAGGATTAGAGAATAAGAAATTAGATAGGGTTATGATTTTGTATATAATGATAAGAGGGGTGAAGTATTGTTTGTTTAGGGGGAAGGTTGAAAGAGAGGATTTAGGGTGATAAGTGGGGAGAGAGGGGAGGGGTCGTGTGTGTTGATAGCGGGTGCGGAGAGAGTGAGAGTGGGGGAGGGGGGGTAGGGAGTGTAGTTGGGGGGGGGGAGAGATTGTGGAGTGGGGAGTGGGGGATTGAGGCGGAGGTGTATGTGTGGAGGTGGGGTGGTGTGGGTATGTGTATAGGGGGTGATGGGTGTAGTGGGAGGAGGTGGGGGAGGTGTTTGTGAAGTAGATGGGGGATTGGTTGGGTTGGGTGGATAGATAGATAGTAGGGAGAGAGAGTTTTATATGTAAGGTTATGGGTTTTTGTTGATAAGGGAGGTTGGAATTGGGGAAAGTTATTTAGATGGTGTTGTTTGAGGGGGGGTTGGGTTAGAGGAAGTTTTGTGGGGGTTGGGGTGGGAAGGTTTTTGGGTGTGTGGTTAAGTTGGAAGGTTTGTTTATATGGAGATTTGGGGAGAGTTATGTTTGGGTGTTTGTGTGGTATGAAGAAGGGGGAATATGTTGAAGAGTGGAGATATTTAGATTCTCCTTCTAATGAGTTTGTTATGGAACTTGGATTACGACAAGGTGATCCTCTTTCTACATTGCTATTCGTTATAATAGCAGAAGCTATTCAAACGACGTTGGAGGCTTATACCAAAGGCTTTTTCTAGGGCCTTTTCCTAGCTAATGTGGGGTCTAATATCGCGCTTCTTCAATATGCGGATGACGCCATCTTCTTCGGGGAATGGTCTAAGTCTAAAGCTAATTGTCTTATTCACATCCTTAAGTGTTTTCATGACGTGCCAGGTCTAAAAATTAATCTGGCAAAATGTCGGACTTTTGGTATTGGTGTTTCTTCGTCTGATATTGAGAGTATGACAAAATCAATAAACAGTTCACCTGGCTCATTGCCTTTTTTTTTATCTCGGGCTTCTAATTGACCAAGATATAAGAAAACTGGCAGCTTGAGACGTTGTGATCAATCGATTTTCTAAAAGACTTTCTTTGTAGAAAGCGAAGCTTTTTTCTATTAGAGGTAAGCTTGCTCTCATCAAAGCGGTCTTCGGAAGTTTACCTCTTTATTTTTTTTCTCCATCTTTAAGCCCTTGAAGCGGTTATTTCTCGGCTTGAGGCCTTTAGATGACGCTTTTTCTGGAGTAAGAATGACAGGGAGAGGAAAATGTCTTGGATCAAATGGGACAAGGTGTTGTTAGATAAAAAAGATGGAGGTCTAGGAGTCAGGAGTCTTAAAGAAAAAAATATGGGACTCCTTGGTATATGGAAATGATGTCTTTTAAATGAACCTGAAGCTCTTTGGAGGAAGGTCATCTTTGAGATTCAGGTGAGATGCCTTCTATTAAGAATGGTGTTTGGATTTCCATTGTTAAATGTTCAAATCTTTCTGACTTTGGTATTGACCTAAATGAGATGATAGAAAGGAAAATTTATATTGGTAAAAATACTCTTTTCTGGCATGATCGTTAGGGAAAGGTTGCGGTCCTTTAAAAGTCTGTTTCCCTCGCTTATACGCGTTAGAGTTGTGTAAGGAGTGTTCGATGGCTGGTCATTGGTTGTCTTGATCTGCCAAGTGGGCTGGCGCAAGAAACCTTGTGGCCGATCATTGTATGATGCATTGAAAGTTCTGAGCCTTATAAACGGGACTGAAACGCCCATTTCCAGACTCTTTATTTGACCAAAAATCAAAAACTTTGCGGAAACATAAGACCGAGGATGATCTTGTGTCATTCCCTATACATTACAATTAGACCCTTGAAAGTTTCATTATCATAAATTAGGCTTCATAAGCTTTCCAACGATATAAGGAACTCTTTCTAACTCCTTGATACGATTTACAATTTAACTACAAAAACAAAAAATCCAAAAATGTGCCGGACCAGCCAGCCGGGCGGCTCCCTGCTCCTAGACACACACCAAACTCATTTTTGATAAAAATCTCTAGAGAACTCGTTAAAACTACATAATACAACGTTATCATAAACATTTGTGGTCTAAATGACCCAAAAATATTTATCTTACGGGGTTTGCCAAACACCCCGTTTGACCCGTTTACATTATTCTTTTGACCTACATGCATACATTTATATCCAAGACTATAACAAAAGGCTTTGACACTTGACACTAACATTTACAAACCATTTCACGTTACTTTGGGGGTTCAACGTCGTTTTGAGCTCGGTATCTATACTAAACTCCTACTTCAACATACTTTCATTTCTTCCACATAGTATCCATAAGTCTTTATATCCAAGATTACATGATCCGCGTTACCTACAAAAGCATTCAACAACTAAAGGGGTAAGCTTACGCTTAGTAAGTAACCCGACATAATATATTATCACAATAAACATAATCAAATGCTTTACACATATATCATAACTAAACTATTTAATCATCCACATATTCAATTATAATCATCTCATACATTTCACCATACACTTATAATAAGGTATCTTAATACATTAACACTAAACATAAATCCTTTACATACCTTGATTAGTCCCATGACTAAACCTAGAACCATCATTAACTAGAGCTTAACTATTCCAGTTCCATCTTCACAATCAAGCCATTATTTCATACCAGTTGAACACTTAACATTCAATATACATAAAACACATGTTCATTCAATCATCATAACATATTATAGTCTTAGTTACTTACCTTAAATCCAAGCTAATAAAATAAGCATCATCACCATCATCTCTTGATTTCCTAAACCATAATCATCATACATCATAAATACTTTATACATGTAACAATTAAAGGGGTTCTAGTCATACACATGACATACCCATTTCATTATCAACCTTTATATGATCATAACCTAAAATCACTATTTTACTCATAAATCATTAATTTACCTTAACCCATAATCATAAACACCTTAACACTTGGTTTAGAAATCCAATTACCCAAAACCCCTAATTTGGGTATATAAACCCTAACCTTTAATTCTTTAATTACTTCAAGATTAGGATTACTTACTTCATGGGAGAACTAGCTAGGATATAAACCTTGTATAACATACTCAATCCTTCATTCTTTGATCACTAGAATTTACAAATGACTTCCCTCCTTTTTCTTCCTTTGGTTCGACACAGACTCATTACAAGAAACATATAAAGTGTGGAATGAAATGGAATATCTGGGAAGTATCCAGATATTTGATGGGTGGAAGTTTGACACTTTGGCAACTTTGGTCCCTTAAGTCCTCTTTTTCTTTTATTTGGCCACAATAACTTATGTAGCTTATTTACCACTTAACAACTTTAGTCCCTTTGGTCTTATTCCTCTTAATTGAGAAACTTGGTATTTTCTAAAACTATTTACATAATATTTATACTTATAGTTTGACTACCAGGTTGACTAACCAATCACATAACGTCTTCAAACTTATAAAAGTCATAGTCAAACTAATTCTATTCCATTATCGTAAATAATTACTTAAAAACTAGTTTTGGGGTATTACAAATCTATCCCCTTATTTAGATTTCGTCCCCGAAATCTTTTCGTCTATATTAACCAAAAATTGGTCAAATAGAACCCGACCCTTGCAGTTGATCAAATAGATCATCAATTCTAGGAAGCGGATAATGATTCTTAATAGTCAACTTGTTTAATTCTCTATAATCAATGCACATCCTAAAAGAACCATCCTTTTTCTTAACGAACAACACCGGCGCTCCCCAAGGCGATGAACTTGGTCGGATGAAACCTTTGTCTTGGAGTTCCTTGAGTTGTCCTGGTAACTCCTCCAATTCAGAAGGTGCCAAACGATAAGGAGACTTTGCTACCGGCGTTGCTCCATGGATTAACTCAATTCGGAACTCAATTTCCCGAATAGGGGGTAATCCAGATAGATCATCCGGGAATACCTCAGGAAAATCTCTAACCACAACAATCTCTTCTTGTTTCTTAACGCCCATCAAAAATCTCACTTTCTCTTCCGGTCTCTCTCCTAATACTCTAAGCATGTTGCCATCCGGTAGTGGTATCCTCACTACCTTCTCATGGCAAATTATTTCAGCCTTATTATCAGACAACCAGTCCATACCTATAATCACATCAAAACTCTCATGTCTAAAAGGTATCAAATCGATGTCAAAGACATGACCCTCGATTTCTAATTTGCAACCCTTAATAACCTTGTCAATCTCTACTAGGTGCCCGCTAGCTATCTCAATCTCATATTTGAAACCAAAGTCACTAGGATCTAAGCCTAACAGAGGTATGAAAGTAGTGGAAACAAAACTATAGTCGGCACCAGAGTCAAATAAGGTAGTGGCAAAATGATTGTTCAAAGTAAACGTACCCGTCATAATGTTTGGGTCCTGGCGAGCCTCCTCTGCTCCCAACATGAATGCCCTACTCTAGCCTGGTTCCCTTGGTTTCCACGACCCTAACCCCTGTTATTAGCAGCAACTTGATTTAGATGATTTTCTTCCAGGCCTCGTGCCCTATTTAATCTAGGACAAGCTGGCTTGACATGGTAGGTACTACCACACTCATAACATGCTCTAATAGTTGGGTTTCTAGCATCGACAGGATTCACATTCCTTGGCACACTTCTACAATCCTTCGCCAAATGACCCGGGCGGTTACAGTTGAAGAATGTGCGACAAGGTCCATCGGGTACATGGTAGGAGTTGCAGGTGGTATACTTGGGCCAAGTACCCATATTCTCTCTTCCTATAGGGTTCACAGCAGTAGCAAAAGCATTTACGGTCCTAGTCCTCTTATTATCATCCCTTCCATTCCTATCCTTGCTAGGTTCTCCTACATTTCCTCTCTTATCAATCTTCTTAATTGATCCATCAGTGCACTAGAAATCTGCATCGCCTTCTGTATAGTCTTTGGCTCTGTTACTGCCACCATCCCATGGATTTATGGAGCAAGGCTATACACATACCTCTCAATCATCCTACTCTCATGAGTTACCAAATACGGAACTAACCTCGCCAACTCATGAAACCTATCAGTATACGCAGCATGGCCAGCCCCGACCATGGCGTGATTCCACAACTCAGATTGCAAGTTTTGCATCTCATGACTAGGATAAAACTCTTGTATCATCATAAACTTAAAGTCATTCCATGACATACTAACATCAACCTCCCAGCTTAGCATGCAGATCTGAGAGTTCCACCACGTTAAAGCCTTACCCACAAATGAACCAGCAGTGTATTTCACTTTTTGGTTAATACTACAACTACTCATATCGTGCACAGACTCCATTTTCTCAATCTAACGAGTAAGAACTACAGCACCTCCCTTACCATCATATTCCTTAGGGTTACACGCTAAAAACTCCTTATATGAACAACCTACCCGGTTGCCATTCACTATCACATTTCCAACGCTTTCCCAAACGTTCTCATTAACCACATTACCATTCAGATTTCCAACATTTCCTCAATTACTAACCTGAGCCAACATGGCGGGTAAGCGGTTCTGTAATTGTTGGGCAATGATTGTCGAGAAATCGGGTGCACCCCCATTGGCTCCCTCTACATTCCCATTGACTCCCTCTACACCCCCATTAGCTCCTATACCTTGGTCATTTCCTTGACCATTCAACTTATCAACATGCTCATCATTACCTTCCCTAGGTCTTCTACCCCTTCCACCTCTACCAACCCGTTCACCCGTTCCCCCTCTTAGTGATTCGGCAGCAAGCCGCCAGCGCTTCGGGTCCTCATCCTTGGCGGCATTATCTATACGAGGGAGAACATGGGCAACGTTAGGCAAGTGGGAAGACTCGCACATATATATAGAATATCTTGCTATATAAAACTAGATATACACGCAACACCACCCTATGGTGTCAACATCGATTTGTGTGAACAACAATACCAAGTATGAGTGAGTTGTGATACGCTTATAATTACGTTGGCCACCATACTTATATTCGCATCCTTTCCTATTTACATTCGATATTGAGTCCACCCATTTCAATGACAGACATAACTACACAAAGGCACACAAAAGGGGAACACCGCACACATAGATCCTATACGCGACTAAACGACGGATCTTAGGTTATAGTCTAGGCCAATCCGCCTAGTTCTCTATAACCTTGGCTCTGATTACCAATCTGTCACACCCTGGCAACGGCGGAAACTCGGGAATGCAACAAGAGGATCAATCATAACACAAGTTACAAAATAGAGAAAACTACATTGCATAAACTCCAAGTGCTATGAAGACCATCAACCTTGAATAACTCAAGTGATGTCCCAATCGCAACTAAATCTATAATCTCTTACAATTATTCATATGCTCTCGCAGGGGACAATAAACCAAACTAAATCCAAAACATTCAATTACTAGGATCAAACAACAGGCAAGCAAGACTTCAAATGAAATTCCACACGGGATACTTCTAAGTCTGCTATCAATCACCAAACTACTCTTCTTTCACTTCACCTGAAAATGATACTCGAAAACATCAACAATAATGTTTGTGAGCTCGTAGGTTTGACCTTAAACCCAAAATTTGTGCCAATATTTTAACAGTAGACAATAGTGCTATATGACAGTGAATATATGCAAACAACCTTAGCATCACCGCTAATCAATAACCATATGTCACTTACGCACCTAAAGGGCCTACCAGCTGGAGCACTAATATTAAGGCAGGACCACACACAAACCTGCTTACACCATATCCCCTCATTTTCGGCACCCAACAGATGCAACACCCGCCGAACACACCCGATGGAAACCGGTCACCTTCCTCCCCCCCTCCTATGCCCGTCCTCCCTGCCATCTTCCCTCCTTCCTACCCCCTCCCTCGCCCCCTATGCGAACTCCTCCCTCCCCATCACCCTTGCCCCACCTTTCCCCAACCCCGTCCTCCCCACCCTCCACTCCTCCCACCCTACCGCCGTCCTCGCCCCTCCCCTGTTCCTTTTCCCTCTCTTACTCCTACATCTCCTCACTCCCCTACTTTCTCTCCCTCCCACATCAGCCCTACCAGCTTGGAGCACTATTATTAAGGCGGGACCACACACAATCCTGGGGTTTGGCGTACCCATCCCGCTCTAATAATCCACATAAATCCTGGGTAGGCGCAGTATACCCATCCGATCCACTAATCATACAAATACTGGGTAACGTACCCATCCGTCAAAAAATACTATATATTCACAATAGCAGTCAAAAGCACCTACTTTTCCCAAAACAAAACAACATTTCGCACAGAGCAATTCAAAACTATATCAAAACACATTTGAGTATCATTTCCCCAACGGAAAAACCAGTAAAAAGTTGGGATACGAGAATCACCTCTAGCAAGTCTTTAGCTGACCACAATTTCAATCACACAAGAAAGAAAATGCTACGACGCTAGCGCACATGACCTAGTCCAGTTCAATCGTTCAATTTAATCATCAGTTCAAACAATCTTTTCACGTTTGATGCCATAGAGTTTAGACGCGTTTGTAACAATTACCTCACAACGATTTAGTGGTGTGTTGGTTGACGACATATCTCCACAATCATATCAATCTCATTCATCAATACATACTTATACTATTTAGAGAAAATAAATAAGTAATACCAATAAATATTTATAATATATAATTATAAATATATTTCGATAAGCCCATTCGGTAAACCTAAGACTCTTCAAAATAATCATTATACGGTTGAAAATGAAACG
The DNA here is from genome assembly GCA_026074375.1 of Tanacetum coccineum. NCBI lineage: Eukaryota > Viridiplantae > Streptophyta > Magnoliopsida > Asterales > Asteraceae > Tanacetum > Tanacetum coccineum. The sequence goes on from BQNB010019179.1 coordinate 61,606, forward strand.
TTTACTCATAATAAACACATTAGAGAATTTTTTTTGAAAAAATTATGATTTTTTTCGTTCTTTAGTGAATTTATTAAATAATAAATTAATAAAATATTATTTTATTTTTAAAATAAAAAATCTGTTTAAGAAAATTTATAAGTATAAACTTTTTATAAAATTTTGACATGACCCGTACGTTTATACAACGTTTTCCAAGGTTTGAAACCTCATTTTTCCACATTTTTCGCAAATTCAACAACTTTTTGATAAAATTTCTTATAAAATTTCAATCTTTAACACCTTACCAACAATTTCCTTTAAAATATTATTCAATCTCTCTTGTAAATACATTTTTACTTTCAAAAGTCCAACAAAACGCTCAATATGCCAAAACAACAAGGGTCCATTAGGACATTTATAAGTCCAAAATATAATTCAAGTCCAAAACCAAAGTCCGTTTTACTATATTAGTATTTTATATTATTATGTAAAAAATAATCAACTACAATAAGGCCCTCCATTAAAGCCTGCGATATCAAATAGACTTATTGGGCCGTGAGTCCATAAACTCTACAATACGTATATTAAGCTTTAAAATAAGCTATCAAGCTACGTATCGCTTTTGGTTACTACCATAAGCCTCAAAAATAGTCCACAACATATGTCATAACACAAAAATAATCAAAAATCACTTTCCTAGTGATCTTGAAAAAAAAACGTGGCATATAAGCCCCAAATAAGCCAAGAAATAGCTTAAAAATAAGCCCGAATAAGCTATACAAGCTACTATCAAAAATAAGCATTCTAGCATCATATATTATTCAACCATCACGACCACAACATCAAAACTACAAAATCCCTCTTTTTCTTTGTTACTATTCACGAACCAAACACCCCTTTTTTATTCATTTCGTTTTCAAAAATTGATTTTCATAACGATCAACTTGTACAACTAACATCTATGCATCAAAATAAACCCAAAAGGACAAACAAAATTTAAATTTGAAAACTTATAAGAAAATCTTCAAATTTGTAGATTTCGACACGAAGCGGACAACCCAAACGTTGTTTAAATGAATAACCAAACACTCTTATCAACCCGGAATAACACGTTCTTGATCAAAGTTGGAAAACTATGGTGGTTTTATGGTGGATAGGGGCGGACGAACCAAAACACACACACACAAGTGTGTTTTATTTTTTTGAAATGAAAAATGGAATTATGAGAAAACTAGTGGAAAGATAATACTTGTACAAAGCATCTCTAGACAACAAGGCTAAAAATAAGCCTCCTTGCCCCCTCTTGACCTTTTGACCGGTTATGGCATCCTATGGGGTGTCGGGTCTTTCTTTTCGTGTCAAAATCACTTAAAAGCTCGTAAAACTCAACCGTAAAATTTACCCCAAAGTTAATTAGCATTTTTATTCACTTTAAAAATACTTTTCCATTAACCTAGAGTATTCACATGACATATTTTCACTTTACACCCTTCAAAACTCAATTTGGACATTAACGGACGTGTCAGACTTGTTTTTCAGCATTTCTCAAAATTCACGGGTCAAACCACCCAGAATATACATAACACAATAATACCTTCCAAAAGGGATTATTAAACACAATAAACCTCAAATCATCACATATCTCATGAAATCGTCACCGTCAACACGGTACAAAATCTGAATAAACTGACAAAAGTCAAATAGTCAAAGGACTATTAATGAAATATTCAGAACACAAAAGGGCAAAGGTTACATTCTATCCCCTATTCTCAGTATGTGATTGAATCACAACAGGCAGCTGTTCATAATTCTAACTCCTCTGCACAGCAAGATGCACTGATATTATTTGTGATTGAACAACTGAAAACCCAAGTAGTGAACTGTACCAAGATAAATCTGGAAAATAAAAGTGTCAATGACACTTTAACTGCTGAGCTTGAAAGATACAAGGAACAAGTTAAAGTGTTGAAAGAAGGACAAAATGTTGATTTAAAGCGTAAAGATAACGTTTCAGATTCATGTGCACAGTCTGTAGAGATTGGTCTTCTTAAACAAACTCTTTCAAAATATTTAAAAGAAAATGAATCTTTAATGCAAAAGGTTACTCTTCTCAAAAATGATTTTCAGAAAGAAGAATCTAGAAACATTGATAGGGAAATTGCTTTAGAAAAGCAGATCAAAGAGCTAAATAATATTGTTTTTAAAAGAAATCAATCTGCACAAACTGTTCACATGTTGACGAAACCTTAGTTTTTCTATGATCATACTACTAAACAAGCTCTAGGTTTTCAAAATCCTTTCTATCTGAAGAAAGCTCAGTAGTTGGAACCAAAGCTTTATGATGGTAATGTCATTGAGAAAACTAATGCAATTATGATTCATGACTCCGAAGAGACCCTAATGCTTGCTTAAGAGAGTCGTTCAAAAATATTTTTAAAACAAAAAGATCCTATGATGTTAGAAAAGAAAGTTAATACTACACCAATCGATTATACTATTCTTAATCAACTTTCTTAAGATTTTGAAACATGATTTGTTCCACAAACTGAATTATCTGCTGAACAAGCCTTTTGGTCTCAGAATTTTGTGAATTCTCAAAAACCCACTCTTTCTAGTAGACCCACAAAGTTGAGGTTCCTAAAGAACTTCCTAAAGTTAGCATGGTGAATACGAGTTTGAAGAAACTTAAACACCATCTTACTAGCTTTGACGTGGTTGTCAAAGAAAGAACCACGGCCACAGCTATCACTGAGGGAACGTGGGGGTTCGAACATACAAAAGCTTGTTTTAGGGATGAAATAATTCCATTTGTAAAAGCACTGAAGGACTTATTTAATTCATTTGATCAATTTTTGGTTAATGAACTGTCTGAAGTCCAAAATGTCTTTCATCAAATGGAACAGGTTGTGGAACAACAACATGTAGAGTCAAAAACATTTGACGTTAAAATGAATATAGTTTGAACGAAAACGAACGACTCTTGGAACAAGTAATCATCAAAGACATTGTGAACATAATTGTGAACTCTTCTGTGAATAATACTTATGAGGCTGTGAATGAATGTGAAAATGTCTCAAACTTGAGACTGAGCTTCAAAAGGATTTCATTAAAAAGGAAATTTACGATAAGTTGTTCAAAAGTTACACCACTCTTGAAAATCATTGCATTTCTTTAGAAGTTGACACTCAACTTAATCAGGAAATTTTTCAAAGAGAAAATTCTTTTTCACACCAAAGTACTCTAACTTTTGATTAATTGTTTAAAATTAATGAATTAAAAGCTCAGTCCCAAGAAAAAGACATGGTAATAAAGAAGTTGAAAGAGAGAGTTAAATCTCTAAGTGGTAATATGAAGGAGGATACGATCAAAAAGGAACTAGAGGAGATTGAAACAATAAATATTGAATTGGATCATATGGTGACAAAACTTAATGCTGAGAATGAGCATTTGAAACAGACATATAAACAACTTTATGACTCGATTAAATCAGCACGTATTCGATCAAAAGAACAATGTGATGATTTAATTAATCAAGTAAATCTAAAGTCTGTAGAAAATTCTGATTTAAATGCTAGTCTCCAGGAAAAAGTTTTGGTAATCACAACTCTCAAAGATAATTTAAGGAAACTTAAAGGAAAAGATGTAGTTGATGATGCTGTCACCTCACACCCTATTGATCCAAAAATGCTGAAAGTTGATGTAGCATCATTGGCTCCTAAATTGTGGAACAATAGGACAGCTCACTCTGACTATATTAGGCATACTCAGGAACAAACCATGATTCTTAGAGAAATAGTTGAACAAGGAAAATCACTTAATCCTCTCAATAATTCCTTAGATTATGCGTGTAAGTACACAAAAAAGAATTCAGGAGTTACTTATACTTATCAGACAAACATGCCCTTGCATCAACAATTTAAGTGATAAGTTAGTGGTTGTGACTCCAATAAACAAAACCAAAAGAGTTAGATTTACAGAGCCCGTCACATCATCAGGAAACACAAATACAAAAATAACTTCTTCATCAAACCTAGTCTCTAACATACCTATGTTGTCTTCTACAGGAGTAAACCTGTCTACTAGTGCTAGCGGATCAAAGCCTTCAGGCAATACAAAGAAAGATAAGATTCAGCAAACACCAAGTAGTACTCAGAAGAATAAAATAGAAGCCCAACCTAGGACTGGTAGATCTAGTTTGATAAATAAGAATTGTGCTGTTAAACTTAGAGAACCTGCATCTGTGAAAAATTCAAAGATTAATGTGAATTCTGATCTTAAATGTGCTACGTGTAATGGTTGCCTGTTTTCTGATAATCATCATTCATGTGTTCTTGATTTTATAAATAAAGTGAATGCTCATGTAAAATCTAAATCTGTTAAGAAAAGTGCACAGAGAAAAGTTTGGAAACTAACAGGAAAGGTGTTTACAAATATTGGATATATCTGGAGACCTACTGATAGGACCTTCACTATAGTAGGAAATGCATGCCCTTTAACTAGGATCGCCACAACTGCTGAAGTGCCCCTTAAGAAACCCATTGCTCTAGAAAGTGATACACCTAAACCTGTGAAAACATTGGTTTACTCACGGAAACCCAAAGCATTTAAAAATAAAATTCCAGTTAGCAAATCTAAGCATATTAAATCCTTATCTGCTAACAAAAAGGAACCCAATAAATCTTGGGGATCCGTAGTTTCCAATGTTCCATCTTCTTCTGTTGATGAATCCAGGTTGTCCAAATTGTTCTCTGGTATTTGGACTCCGGCTGCTCCAAGCACATGACTGGAGATCGCTCTCAGCTCACCAAATTCATCGCTAAATTTCTGGGTATAGTCAAATTCGGTAATGATCATGTGGTAAAGATAATGGGTTATGGTGATTATCAGATTGGGAATGTTACGATCTCAAGGGTTTATTTCGTGGAAGGACTTGGACATAATTTATTCTTCGTTGGGCAGTTCTGTGGTTGAAGTTACTTTTCGTCAACACACCTGCTTCATTTTTAATCTAGAAGGTGTCGATCTGTTGACAGGATCTTGAGGAAACAATCTATATACTCTGTCCCTTGGAGATATGATGACGTCCTCTCCCATATGTCTTTTGTCAAAGGCCTCAAAGACTAAGTCCTGGCTATGGCACCGACTTTTGTCTCATCTTAACTTTGGTGCAATCAATCATTTGGCTAGACAAGGTCTTGTTCGGGGTCTCCCTAAGCTAAAATTTGAAAAGGACCAACCGTGTTCAGCATGTGCAATGGGCAAAAGCAAGAAGAAATCCCACAAACCTAAATCTGAAGATTCCAACCAAGAAAAACTCTATCTTTTGCACATGGATTTGTGTGGACCAATGCGTGTCGCAAGTATCAATGGAAAGAAGTACATCCTCGTCATTGTCGATGATTACTCATGATTTACATGGGTTAAGTGCTTAAGGTCAAAAGATGAAGCTCAAGATTTTATAATCAAGTTTATCAAGATGATCCAAGTACGTGTAGGTCCAGCCCTAGATAGATCTTCACGCCTGTTGAGGTTGTAGAGCACTTATGTAATCACAAGCAACTCTAAGAGAGACTCTAACAAATGAAACTATTGTTTA